>CM065387.1:31977500-32142500 GCA_033060915.1 Euryodendron excelsum
TAGTTAAGTTATTTCAAGTCAATTGTAACTGATCGAGCTGTAACTAGTTAACTTATTTTAAATTAATTGTATGTATTCCATGGATGTCCCTTTCACCTAGACATTAATAATGTTCCAAATATTTTGGCATAACTATGTCTCATTCGTTCATGAATACATATTGTTTTGATGGAAATGTATGAACTAGAGAGCCAATCTTTGCATTACTTTGTTAAAGAGAGCATGCTAGCTTGACATATTCCACATTGGAACACTCATTTTCCATTATTTAGTTAAAACAGGCATCAACGTCCTCCTTTTTCACTTAGACTAAACAAGTATTTCATATTGTTCTGAACTTGTTAGATAGAGTCTAACATTAGAAATAGTAGGATGATCTCATGTAGTTGGATATTATAAGCAAATTGCAAATCCTGCTAGAATGACAAAGATCTGAACCCTAGTAGATTTTTATACTGCTAATGTTCATAGAATGAGTTGAAAATATGAAATACAACTTAGAATAATGAAGTTCAACCTCTCAAAGAATTGGTGTCTGGAGTGACCATAATTTGATCTGACAAAACTATAAAGAACTGCAACCCAACGTCCTTGAGCAAGCAACCGCATTGTGGTGTCCAAAAAATCTAGCAACATGATTCTAAATAACTTTCACGATTTTGCTACTCTTTATTATTAGACAATATAATTTTTTTTTTTTGTTTAGCTCTATGATTTGTTTGATTATATTTTATGGCAGCTTGAATAATTAAACCACAGGGAAACACATAGTTTCTTGTAAGTCTTGCTTGAATAGGGAGAGTAGACTTACTTATTTTGGCCCTTTTTGATTGCACAAAGGTTGCCCTTCTTGTTGCTTAAAATTTGTTACAAAACCTGTCCGATTGTGCTAGTCACGCACTAGGCATGTCTATAGCAACAACCCAGTGGTTGGTTGGCGCTCGCACGCATAGTTGCACGGAAACCCATTTTGGGGGTGAAAACGCATTTCCCCAGAAACGCGTTTCCAGGACGGGGATGAAACCTGTTTAAAATATTTGGGGAAATGTTTTGGAAACGCTGGGGAAACGTTTCGAAAACTCCTAGGAAACGTTTAGGAAACTTATAGAAAACTCTTTGGATACTTAACGGAAACTCTTGGGAAACGTTTGAGAAACTTTTGAGAAACGCTTCAGAAACTTAAAATGTTAATTTTTATAAATTTTTTCCCTCAAGTTCTAACTAAGTATCTATGAAATTATTTGCATAGGTTTCCACTAAGTTTCCCAAATGTCTCTACTAAGTTTCCCCAAGGTTTCTACTAAGTTTCCAAAGGTTTCCACTAAGTTTCTTAAAAGTCTCCTTTGAGTTTCAGAAAAGTTTTCTATTAAGTTTCCCAATCGTTTCCCGCTTCCCGTTTCCGCTTATATTTTTTGGCTGCACTTCCCACTTCCATTTCCCCTAACGCCTCTTGCTTCCGCTTCCTATTTCGGCAACTATGCTCGCACGAGATCTGATCTCCCGTAAGTCTTCTTATGATCAATCATCATTCATACAATGCAAGAAATTTATATAGTTTGTGTTGATGGTGATTCTGCATGAGCTCAAAAAGCAGTCGGTCAAAGGCTTAGAAACTTGTAGCAATAAAAAAAAAAGAAAAAGAAAAATCTAATACAACTAGGTCTAGGTCTTGCTTAAATATTCTCTAAAGACAAACAACCCATATTTTCGCCTAAGTATTATTTCGGGATAGAAGGAAACTATCAGAGCTGCAACCATATTCTCTGGAACCAATGAAACGATATTGCTATAGCATTGTTAAACCTTTTGGCACCATTATCGCAAACTGCAATTACTAATAAGCTCGTCTGGAGCTTTGATAGTTTGGCAAAATTTAGTTAGACATGTTATAATTTTGTGCACTTAAAAATAAATTTAAGTATAGAACTATACCTTTATTAACATGTACAAGTTAAATAATAATTTTTCATCCATTTTCCTAGCGGATTGCTTATAGGAGGAGAGGTTGATTGATAAAAATTGGCAGTTCAGACGGTCAAGTTGTTACGTTTTAAAGTTTAAAAGAGTATAATGATACTGAGTTATAGTTTATGAGTGCGTTTGTAATTAATCCTATATAATAAATTATAAGTCTAAGGAGAGCCTATAAATAAGGGAAATAGTTTAAGTTTTTTTTTTTTCTCGGTATCTATACTATATATATATGCTAATATAGTGGGAGGCTCTTAGGCCTCCAAAAATCCAACTCTAAATTCTCATAAAACCTAAAATATTAGGACACCACGTGGCATACTGAGCTCCTTCAACCAACCACGCTCCTCTCTCCCTCTCTTACAAAGGAAACAAAGAAAAAAAAATAATACTTAAACAAAAAAATAATCATGGAAAAATATTAAATGATAAATATTGACAAGGAAACAAAAAAAATATCTAAAACAAAAAAAAAAACTAATCTATGGAAACCAAAAACAAAGCACTAAAGTAAAGAGAAATCCGGCTCTCCCTCCCTCCCTCCCTCCCTTTCCTAAATAGAGAAGCAAAAAAAAACTCTAATACCTAATCTATGGAAACCAAAATCTCTCTCCCTCCCTCTTTCTCTCTCAAAACCCTACCACATACCAATCGACCACACCATATACAGTCGTTCACCATAGTAGCTAAGTAAAATGCTGCAGCCTTGCCTGCCGCAGTTAACTCTCTCTCTCTCTCTATATATATACACATATTTATGTATCTACCACACTCTTTTGCTGTATTTAATCTATATATAAACAGATACATGTATTGCATGTTTGTTAAAGCTTTGTCACGGGAACATTGCTTGCGAGGTGGAGGGTGAGCAGGGTTCGAGTTTGGAGAGGTGTGAGGCCATTGAGGAGGTTTTTTTCTGGTGGGTTTGAGGGAGGATAATATGGCTAGGGTTTGAGGAAGAAGGACTTGCAGTCGAATTATCATCTCTCATGTAGTTGATGCAAAGAGATAAAAAAAAAAAAAAAAAAGAAGATAGGACATTGGTTTACTCTGTTATGCCTTTTTGGATGACAATATCCCAATTTTCAAATTTCTAAATTATAATTATCCAGTTGCTAACATCATGGCATAGGCATATGCATATATATGGGATACAAGTCTACAAAATTCATCTACCTTTTAAAACCACAACCGCCATCTTTTCATAACCTTTGCTTACTATACACCATAGGCAGCACTATTCTACCTGTTATCCATTAGGAAGGATGACTTTTTGTTGATTTCAAGACCTTAAAAGGTAAAGAAACTTTAATTGTTGGTGGGGGTTAAATCAAAATTGTAGCAGCTAGCATTTTTAGTTATAAAAATTTGGTTTGCTCACCATATAATCAACCATAAGCAGTAGTACTCTACCTGTTATCCATTAGGGAAGCTGACTTTTTGTTGATTTCAGGACCTTAAAAGGTAAAGAAACTTTAATTGTTGGCGGGGTTAAATCAAAATTTTAGTAGCTAGCATTTTTAGTTATAAAAATTCAATTGATGCTATGCTGAAATTTGAATATTTGGAAATTTATTTTCTTTTTTGTTCAAAATTTAGAGATAATAATGTTGTTCATGTAAACAAGTTTTGCTTATTTCATAATTTTCATTCGTCCAGTTGTTAACTAGATTTGGTTGTGGACTTGCTACCTTTATTCCTAACTATTTATTGTATGATGTTTAAAGTACCTTTAAGTTAAATGAGTTAGTATATATATTTCTAAAATTTATTTAGCACTCTGATTTAGGGGCTCCCATGTATATTCATCCAATTTATTTATTCTCTATTTGCTTTTACTTATTCACTTTTGAATTGTGAATATTTTTTTTAGATTCTTACTTTGTTTACCATATTTTCGTGCTTCTCTAAATGATGTTTAACAATAAAATGCAACATCACTAATGCATTAATTTCATGCTTGTGTAGCGACTCTAAGATTATTTGCTTTTGACAAGTTAAGTGTTCCACATGGTTAGTTGATCTCTTTTAATCCCTCTACATTTTAACTAACTCATTTAACTTATTTTGTTAAAGCTTTTTCCAGAAAATCCTTGTGTGAATGTCAGAATGTTATATATAATTTGCTGCATTTATATAGATTCAGTAACACACACACACACACACACACACACTCTCTCTCTCTCTCTCATATAAATGCAAATAAATAGTTTATTGAAATCTCTATATGTATGAACTCGCTTTTGTATTAAATTTTGATATGATATATATCTATACTACATAAATACTAGCATTTTTTTTTGTTAAGTTCATATTACAAATGAGCTTCAGGACTTCATTTATAATAGTGTTATTAAAAAATAAGCTTTAGTATTTAGAAAATCTTTAACCTATTTAATAAATATACTTAGAACATCAAAATTAAATGAAAATATGCATCATTATAACAAATGTGGTCATGAGGTTATATGATTAATTTAATACTATGTTCAAGATGGACGTGGTATTTAATGGAGAAATAATTCAACAAGCACTTAAGTTTAAGATTGCTCGATATTTAAGATTATCAATCTTGTGCTGTAAGTGTTTACGACATCGAAGTGATTGGCAAGCAGGAACTACCAGTATTGGTTCAAATGCCACTCGACCAGTAAATGGTAAACGTGTTAAATGTATATTTCAATTATAGAATCATATAGCTATTAAATTGAACGACTTATTAATAACATTAACCTCTTTTATATCTTAGGTATTGATATTGATTATGATAGTATGAGTGAAAAATTTGTCCCATATAAGCTGACATGATTAACAGTGAGAAGAATATTACTTTTTGCACGAAATGTGGATCATAATGATCGAACATTTAAAGACCGCCTATCTCAAATAGAAAAAGAGCGTCGATATTTGAGAACCATAATCTCGCGCTTCCAAAGATTGCACAGCAGTGATTTCCAGCAAACAAACAACCACAATAATGTCGATGCTTATGTTAATCAAGCTATCATAGTCATGCTTAGATCTAACATATTAAATGTGGATGATATGGAAGAACAACCTCCTAATTTGGAATCGACAACTTCAAACGAGGCACATCCAGTTGGTAACAACCTTCTACCTAATAATCTTCCGTATGTAATTAAAAATTCAACTACAACCATAATAAAGAGTTACTCACCTCGTCTCATATTTTTTAGAAGCTAACATAGAAGGTGTGAATGAAGGTCAGTCAAGATAGCAATCCAGATTGATTCCCAATAGCACTATCGTTGGTGGTAATCTCATATTAATTAAAATATATTGTTTGAATTAATAATGAAGATACAAGACTAAAAAATAAATTTTAAATTGATTTCAAATAATACGGTTACTGTACGTTCTAGGAGGAAAAATTTTATAAACCGTTGGAGCTTTGGTAGGGCAAATATGGCATGCTCTAATTGTGGAGCAAAAATGTGGTTAGAGGAAAGAGTAAGAGATAGTTCAATGGCTCAACCAACATTCAATCTCTGCTATAAATGAGGAAAAGTGATGTTGCCGCTCTTGCTAGATGCTCCCGAATTTTTGCAACAACAATTTACTTATACAAGATTCAAGGAACATATAAGGACATACAACTCCATGTTGTCATTCACGTCAATGGGTGGAAAAATAGATCAATCAGTGTTGAATGGAAGGGATCCGTATGTTTTTCATATTAGCGGAGCAAATTTTCATAAAATCGGTTCGCTACTACCAGAATCTGGGAAAAATTCTAAATTTGCTCAACTTTATATTTATGACACTGAGCATGAAGTACAAAATAGAATGAACGTTGTGCAACGATGAGATGACAGAATAGGAATTGACATGTCCATATTGAAAGGTTTACAATCAATGTTGAATACGATAAATCCATATGTGAGAGTTTTTCGCAATGCTCGAGATATGATACATGAAAATGGTGCTCAGGATTTGTCTATACGAATTTTGAGTTCACGGGATGGAAGATAATATATTAGACCAACTGTAAATGAAATTACAGCATTGATTATTGGTGATGATCTGAAAGTGCCGAAAGTTGTGACATTATTGTTCAAAAATTAGATGAAAATTTGAAAAGGATTAATGAAATACATCCTTCATACATGCCACTTCAATATCCATTACTCATTCCTTATTGAACTGATGGATGGTGAAAGTCCATACAATTTTCTCTTGGCACAAGCAACAAATGAGAAGGGGTGTCAATGAGAGAGTTTTATGCATTTAGACTTCAATTTTGAGATGCAAAAGGGAAGACACTACTTCAAGGTGGACGTTTGTTCCAACAATTTGTTATTAATTGTTATGAAGCTATTGAGCAAGATCGGCTGAATTTTATTAGATGCAAACAAAATGTTTTGCATACTGATTTGTATAAAGGTTTAGAGGACGCTGTAACTGCCGGTGACGTTAATGCTTTAGCAATTGGTAGGAGATTTATTCTTCCATCATCTATTACAGGGGGCCCATATAATATGATTCAATATTACCAAGATGCAATCACAATATGTCGAGTAATGGGATTTCTAGACCTTTTTATTACATTCACATGTAATCCAAATTGGTTAGAAATTCAACAAGAGATATCACGCATTGTTGGTCAACGCACTGAGAATAGACCAAATATAGTTTCAGGGGTATTCTAAATTAAGATGAAGCAACTAATGGTAGATTTCAAGAAGCAAAATCTTTTTGGTAAAATAATTACAGGTATAATTTCTTTTATTAGACCTTTTATGTTATATATTTTAAATATTATATAAATTTAAGTAACATAAATTATTACACTTGCATGACCAGATATTCATGTCAGTGAATTTCAAAAGCGAGGATTACCTCATTCCCACATTATTCTAACCTTGGCGGCAGAGGACAAGCTAAAACTGGCAAAGGAGATTGATGATATTATATGTGCTGAAATTCCTATTGAGGAGAAAGATCCATTGGCATTTGAAATTGTAATGAGATGTATGATACGTGGGCCATGTGGGAATGCCAACCCTAATGCTCCATGTATGGTGAATGGCAAGTGCTCAAAACATTATCCGAAGAGTTTTTGTAATCAAACTATAACAGACGAAAATGGTTTTGTTATATACAGTTGTGGGGACACAAAAAAGAAGTTTATGATTAATGGAATTGAAGTTGACAATTGTTGGGTTATTCTGTACAATCATGATCTAATTGTAGAGTATGATGCCCGTATTAATGTTTAGCGTTGTGCACATAGCAAATTGATTAAGTACTTATACAAGTACATCAACAAAGGTTCTGATCGTGTAACGATTTTAATTAAGGATAATGTCATCCAACGTAATAGTGATGGACAATGTCGTTATAAGGAGGCTGATAGGTGAAACATACTTGGATTGTCGGTATGTTTCTACTACTGAATCTTGCTAGCAAATTTTTGAATTAGAATTGCAAAAACAATACCCATATGTTGAATGGTTGCAATACTATTTAGAAGGAGAACAATTTGTTATGTTTAGAGACGCTAATAACATTCCATCAATCATTAATCAACCGGGGGTGCACAAGACAATATTTACAAAGTGGTTTCAAGCAAATAAAGAATATATAGAGGCTAATGCATTAACTTATGCAGAGTTTCCTAGCTCATGGGGTTGGGATTGGGGACAAAAGCAATGAAAAATGAGGCAACAACGAATGTGTATCAACAAACTATCTTATGCGCACCCAAATTCTGGAGAGCGATATTATTTACGTATGTTGCTTACCAAGGTTCGTGGCGTAAAGTGTTATAAAGATATTAGAACCATTAATGAAATTTTGCATCCAATCGTTAAAACAGCATGTCATGCACTTGGTTTATTTGATGATGATAATGAATGAGCCAGAGCTTTAATTGAAGCTGCAACATGGGCAACATGGGCATCAACTTCGAAATATGTTTTGTTCAATGTTGATGTTCTCAGACGTTACAAACCCATATGAGTTATAGGAGAACCATTGGACTGACCTTACTGATATTCTACAAAATAGGGCAAGGAAGTAAACTGGAGATGGTAATGTTATTCTGGAGGAATGTGAATTGAAAAATTTAGGATTGCTTGAAATTGAGCATATCTTACACAAGAATGGCTGGTCCCTTAAAGAGTTTCCGGCTATGCCACTGCCATCATCTCACTCAGCTCAATTTGTTACACATAGACTAATTAGGGAGGAATTGGATTATAATAGTACCTCAGGAAAGCAATCATTTGAATCTTTACATGTGGGTTTGAATGATGATCAATTGAGAGTGTTTGACACCATAATGGAAGCGTAAGCCACTAAAAATGGGGGTCTATTTTTCCTATATGGAAGTGGTGGCACTGGAAAAACATATTTGTGAAATACTTTAATTGTAAAATTTTGAGCAGACAAAAATTGTTCTTTCTATTGCATCATCAGGTATTGCAGCTTTACTATTACCAGGCAGAAGAATTGCACACTCGTGTTTCAAAATACCGCTTGACCCTGATGACTCATCATGTTGTTCAATAAATCAAGGAACAGATTTAGCACAGTTGATTCAAGAGACTTCATTAATAATATGGGATAAAGCGCCCATAATAAGTCGTCATGCTTTTGAAGTGGTTGATCATACATTTAGTGACATACTAAGAGGTACAGAATTTTGTTCTAGCAATAAAGTTTTTGGCAGAAAACTATTTGTACTGGGTGGTGATTTTAGACAAATATTGTATGTTGTTCGAAAAGGTGGGCGTGAACAAACCATAGAAGCTTCATTACCAAAATTAACAATTTAGGATCATTATGAAGTTTTACATCTTTGGAGAAATATGTGTGCCATAGCACCAGATGTTTCTAATCAAACACGTCATGAGCTGGGTAATTTTACAGAATGGATTAAATTGCTTGGTGAAGGAAGATTGCTAGGGACGTCGTTCGGTGAAGGATACGAACCCAATTGGATACAAATTCCAGAAAGATTTATCATAAAAAATGGTGAAATGGCCTTACTCCATTTAATTGGGGCTACTTACACGAATTTTACCAATAAATTTTATGATATAACGTACTTAAAAGAACGTGGCATTCTAGCTCTTAAGAATAATGATGTTGATGAAATCAATTCCATCATGCTCTCAATGCCTCCAGGAGACATGGAGACTTTTAATAGTGCTAATAAATTATGTCCAACAGAGAGAGGAAGTAATATACATGATATGTATCCTCCTGAATTTTTACACTCTTTGAATTTACTTGGGCTGCCAAATCATTGTCTACAGTTGAAAGTTGGAGCGCCAATCATGCTTTTAAAAAACACTAACCAGTCATTGGGGTTGTGTAATGGCACTCAATTAGTAGTTCATAAAATGGGAAATCGAGTCATTAAGGCAAAGGCTGTTACGAGGTCTAGAATTAGTATAATAGTATTAATTACGCGAGCCACTTTATCCCCTTCTAAAAATTAGTCTCCATTTGCAATGAAGAGAAGGCAGTTCCTGATAAAGTTGGATTTTGCTATGACTACAAATAAGAGTCAAGGGCAAACTTTGAAGAATGTGGGTCTTTATCTTCCAAATCTTGTCTTTACTCACGGCCGGTTATATGTAGCTCTGTCACGTGTTAACTCTCCATCAGGCTTAAAGATATTCATTGTTGACAAGCAAGGCATACCAAAGGATTTCACAAAAAATGTTGTCTACAAAGAAGTTTTTAATGGTTTTTCTCAATAAATTTGTCACAATTTATATTTTCATTGTAGTGAACCATGAATTATTTTTGTGTCTCTTCATTCATTGATTTGCTGATTTGGATAACATATGTTCACTATTTTGATTGTAATTGCTTATAATAAAGATTCTTATTTTATTAACAATTTTGCAGTATCCATTCTTTTCTACATATTTTGATATGTTAATTGTTTAATTTTTTAATGCAGAAAATATGCGACCTCCTCTAAATTTGCGTCATAGTGACCGTCTGGCTATTTAGAATGCCTTATGTGATTTTGATAATGAACCACATAAAGAGGGTTTTCCGATTGAAAATTTTATCACTTCGAAAAATTCAGTTATGTCATTTGCTTCGAAAAAGTGAAAAAATAATAAATTATCGATATTTGATGGACAAACTTATTGAGTTATTGCCCTCGAGTTGGGATCCTGTCAAGGAGACAATATTTCAAAAGTACGAGATAAAAGATTTTGTAGACTTATGGGATACTTTGATGGAAGAAGAACGTGATATTCATCCTTTGTGGATAGAATTTGAGCAAGGGCAAATGAGGAAAAATACAACAGTGCAAGAACACGTGCTAAAAAAGAAACAATTGTTCTATAGTCTTAGAAAAAAAGGCTCTAAACCTCATATTGTTATCTTGATTTTTACCATAGTTAATACACTCCAACCCACATGGCCCATATCAAGTATTCACAAAATGTTAAAAAAGAATTTTTAAACATAAGAGCATTGTCTATTTTGTTAGAGGAGATTGAAAATGATTTGTTGGGCCTACAAGCATTGAAAAAAGTGGAGCAAAGTCTAAAGAACAATGACAATGAAGATCATTGAATAATAAAATTCTTTAGAGGCATGTACATATTTTCTTACTTTAATTCCAATGAAGTTAAATGATGTATTATGTCCAGACAGTTCGCAAAAATCTTTTGTAACACCTTTTCTTTTGCAGGTGACGTATGGTAGCTCCAAACTTGATAAACTAGAAGGCTTATAGTTATGATTATGAACCAATGTTTATGCTTTGGATCTTACTATAAAAGATTTTGAATTGTGTTTAATATTGGATAGTCGTTGAGTTTAGATTATTTTAATTGCAAAAATGTGGGATGTATTTTGCATCAATAAATGCATTGTTATATAGATTTTTTTTTATTAGTTGTTGGTTTATGTAAAAAAGTTAGATTATAAGTTCTCTAGTTCTCTATATTTGATGAGAATATCTATACTATATATATATATATATATGCAAATGTAGTGGGAGCCTCTCAGGCCTTCAAAACTCAATTCTCATTTTTTTAAAAATCCTAATTAACTGTGATGCCATGTGGCATACCTTACTCTTCCAACCAATCAAATTCTTTTCTTCCTCTCTTATAAAGGAAATAAAAAAAATAAAAAAAAATTATTTGTGGAAAATAATTAAAGAAATGAACTTCTGACAAGGAAACACAGAAAAATAACTAAAGGAAAGAACTTGAATTTTAATTTAAAAATTTATAATCCCTCCTAAAATCTCTCATTAACAATCATATTTTTCATAAAAGTGTATCTAAATCCCTGCTAAAATTTATAATCCCTCCTAGAATTTCTCCCTAAAAACCATATTTTCCATAAAACAAAATTACATCCCATTATTATTTTCTAACGCTAACCGAGTCCAATATTCAATCCCCCCCCCCCCCCCCCCCCCCCCTCTCTCCAGCTACCTCTCTCACATAAAGAATAAAGAAAATCAACACAAAAAAGGGGGAAAGAAATCTAAACAAAAAAAAATGCAAAAAAGAACTAAAAAGGGAAAGAAAATCTACAAACTTGATTACTGGCCCTCCCTCCCTCCCTCCCTCACTATCCTAAATGTATACCCTAATAATAGCCAAGAGAATAGAATATCTCATAGAAGGTAGATTTTCAAAAGGCTCTCAAAAGTGCAGGTGAGACCACTATCAGTCTTCACTCTAGTCTAAATCGCCACAACAACCACCACTACAGTTGTCGAGCAGCATTCGATACATGGGAAGGTGAAGGTGAGACCATTATCGACCTTTACTGTAGTTTAAGCTGGAAGATAATCTGTAATGGTAGAGCTCTATATGTATTTGTCTATATATGTTTTTGTTTAATTTAATTTGTGTGATCAACTGAAAGGTTGAAGATCTTGGAGCATCATATTTCAGTTGCAATTTTCATTTCTGATTCGCCATTTATGCTGGATTGGGGTCACGCTAGTCTCTTCTTTTGGATTCTCTTCATTTGCATAACATAGAAATACGGCATTTAGATCTCCATAGAAATATACATTCGTATGTGTATGTGTTTGTGTTTGTATATTAGACATTTATATTATGCAAATATGTTTGTATTAATTCTTCTCTTTATATTAGTTTTCTTCATTCATTTTGTGCATGGAGTTTTACTATTTGTACCAAAACTTTTGCAGCTTTAAGTTGGGCCTTTCGGTGTAAAGTCTTTCATGCTTAGCAAGAAGGCCCAAATGGGGAAAGTTGCCATTGATAAAGAAAAACAAACATTGGGGGAATGGTATTTAGTAAGCATGGTTAAGTCTCTCAACCTTAACATATCAAGTCATTGAAATTTATGTTTGTATTGTTTTTTATTTGGGTATGAATTGCAGTAGCGAGAAAGATTTATTACCTTTAGAATAAAATCTAGACCTTTGGTTATTATGTGTTTACATAATTTGCAGCATTTTATGCCTATATTAGCTATTGACATTTAATCAACTTGTTCTTTGTAGACATCTGTATTTTGATGATTCTTTTAATTCTTTTATGTGTGTTAGGTAGGATTTGCACTGCTCAGGCCACGACACTGTTGTAAAGTTTTAAGCAGAGAGACTATTTTGGGTGGTTAAAGAAGGTGAACGGATGTTGATGTTGGATTCAAGATTATGGTTGAGGAAAAAACAAGCAACGTTGTTAAGGCTCAAAATGGGGTATGTTGAATGTGAATGGTTGCATTTCTTATTCAAGAGTTTTTTTTTCCTTTCTCCACCCCTTCTCTATTCTTTCTTCTTCACTCTTTTCTTTTTCAAACTTCACTCACCCTTTTCTTTTTCTTTTTTCTTTTTACTTCACTATCATTTCTTCTTTGTCATGATGGGTTATTATTTTATTTTTATTATTATTTTAATTTTCTTTGATTGTATTGAAAATCATACGATGGAAGAAACTACAACAATAGTTTATAATCCACAGCCTTATAAATTTTGGATATTGTCATACTTTAATCATCCCTTCCATGCCATTCTCTCCTTTAATGTATGAATTGTCTCAATTCTTTTTTATATTATTTTTAAATTTTCTAACAAAGAATACTCTTTTGCATTGAAATACTCTTTAAACTACTTGGATGATCTTTTTGTTTATTCTGATTTGGTTGTTAGATTATCACTATTTTATTATTGTCTTATTTGTATTATCAATAACATTGTATTTTTTTTTTATTGAGTTTTGAAGGAAATTAATTGAAATTTGACATTGAGATGTCAAAAATTATCCACCATATTGTCATTATCACCAGCAATCGCAACAGTAATAGCAGGAGCATGAAAAGAAGAAGGGAGGAAGATGCAGTGTGGAGGGATAGAGAACAATAGGAGAGATATTTGATTTAATTGGTTTGATTATATATGTCAACCCATCTATTGGTTAAGATTTCTCTTGAGTTTTGAGTCCAATGGATTCATAGAGCTTTACGTGCAATTTTTCATGTTCTATAAAATATTACATTTAATGCTTTCTCTTTTACATCCATGATTATTGTGTTTTCAATCTATTATATGGATTGAGAATAAATTCAACATATAAATGGAGTATATTATTAAACTTTTAATCTTATACATAAATCCCGTGCATTGCATGGGTTATCACTAGTTTATGACAAATGTATGTGATTTGGTTGGCAGCTGAGTCACCTAAAGATGTAAAAATAAATTAAATTTGCTATATTTATTTCACATCTTTCCTCTAGATGATTGTGGTAATAAATGAAAGATTATAAGCCAATAAACAAGGTCTTAATTAATTAGGCAAAGGACCCAGGCGATGAAAATGAATACCCTAGATTTCGTTACATTGCTGCGTGGGTGCTATATAAAGTGCTCTAGGGAGATGGAGGGGGTAGGGTTCTTGGTAGCTGTAGGTACAAGGAAGAGAGAGAAAGACTGGTTGGTCAATGATTTACCACACAAGTACTGTAGTGACGACTTGTTCTTCTTCTGAAGCTCTTGTGTGGTAAATCATTGATTCAATTAGTAATTGTCTCTTATGTTTTGTAGGATGGGGCACAATAGAGAAGCTGTAGAATAAATACCTGTACCTAGTGTGTTAGTGTCCCTTAAAATAAAGATTGCGAGACTGTCATTTCTATTTGTTGCTTCTTTTTTTTTTTTAAATTTTATATATATAGCTTACGGAATCAATTATATTATATTGTTGAGTATTTCAGAAATATCAACTATATATGTATATACTGAGAATGTGATGAATTGAAATTTGAAATTCTATTTATTTTACATCATAGTATAATTAAGATCTTTGTCTTCGTCTCCACCGTGATATACATGTTTTGCCAAATTGGGATACACTTTTCTGCATTTCGAGTATTAATTAGCATGTCAATGTAATAGTAATTTAGATGACATCATTCTTTTCAATAATTAATATATCATGCCTATTAAATTTGTTACGTACAAAACTAGCGTTCAGAATTCTATAAAACCATTATGTTGTAATTTTATTTAGTATTGCTTGAGACCAACCAGTAAAAGGTAGAATGTGAATGTGAATGTGAATGTGATGGAACATAGCTGATGATGGATGTTGCTTCATTTTCAGTTTCAGTTTCAGTACTGTACGTAGTGTTTTGGTCTTCATTCGTATTCTTTAAGTTATTCACTTGTTTTATGGGGCTGATTGAGAAAGGCAACATAAAAAAAAATGGTTACTTGTAAATCTCTGGAAGTGGACTAAGGTTGAATGGAGGCAAGATAGCTGTCCCTCCCCTTGAAGGACATTTTTCGTTGTTGGTTTGAGTTGCTTTTGTTGAAAACCTATATCATATGAATAAATTTTCAGCTTGGAGACTGGACAAAGTCATTGAATAAATTTTCAGCTTGGAGATTCCACAAAATCCATTGAATTATCAACTTACTGTAATGTAGTACGAGTGTTAATAGAGATACTTACAATGGCATATTGCAATTCCTACATCAATGGGAAGACTGGAACCCGAGAGTGTTCATTACCAAGCGCCTTAATTTTTGAAGGCTCCAAAATTTTAAAATCTCACATTTTATATAGTAAAAGTCCTATATAATTTTTTTTTTTTTTTTTTGAAAAAAGGTCCAATCTAGATGAGAATAAAAAAAATTCTGCTAGAAAAGAAGGCCCACAATTAACTGCACTAATTGACTTCAAAAAAAAAATACTAATTCAACAAAAGAACAAATAAAGTGTACAAAAAATTTTTTTTGAAGGCCCCAAAAATTTGAAGGTTCTATATAGCTTCTACATCTTTTTTTGAAAAAAAAAAATACCCTAGTCCAAATAAGAAAATACATCTGTTCAAAAAGAAAGTGCAAAATCAACTACACTAGTTAACTTAAAAAAAAAAAAAAAGATTTGTTTAACAAAAACGATTGTACAAATAAAAAATATTTTGAAGGCCTCAAAACTTTTAGAACTTTACATGCAATTAAGACCTTATATGGTTCCTACATCCTTTTTTTCTTTTTTTTTTTTTTGAAAGATAAAGACCCTGATCGAAATGAGAAAACAAAAAAAGCATAAAAAAAATAAGGCCTAAAATCTACATACTAGTTTACTTTAAAGAAAAAACACCAGTTTACAAAAAGTTTGATAAAATTTTTTTCAATAATATTAAAAATTATAAAAAAAAGGCTTCATTTAAATTGTTACTTTAAGTCTCAAATTGTCTTGAGCCGACCCTGTTCATTACAATACTAATAAATAATGAGTGAGTTAAAAATGAAGCCCAAACACTACAGTGAAAAAGTTCAACACCCTGGGGCCTGGACACCATTTCTTCATTCTATAGAAGAAAAAAAAAGCCCCTAGAAAAAGTGCCAAAACATAAATATATATATTTCATGAAAAATTGACTGGAATGTAGAAACAGCCATTTTCTTTGTGAAAGATGGAGCCTAACTTCATTATAATGCAGCCTTATCGTAGAGCTCATGAAGTGCTTTGTATCAATATCCTCCAGCGGTTCGAGTAGCTCCCTCCCAAATTAAAGTCATGGTCGCATTACTTACAGACAAACTGTCACCCTCTAGAGCTTTCGATGATATAGTTAGTGCAAAAAAAACTTCCATTGCATTCTAAATTAAGTTTCATCTTTCCCCTAGTCATTTCCATAACAATATGTCTTTATACGATATATATATATATATATCAAGCCTAAAGGAGTACCCGACATCTCTAACCGAAGATATCTCACGTGTAAACTTATGAATCTCGTGCAGAGCACTTGCGATGGAGCGTAATCAGTCTCTTAACGAGTCAACTACACACACAAATCCACAACTTGAGCACTCAAAACACTCCAGTGTTACGGGAGAAATGATCTTTAAAGGAGAAGAATAGAGATACGAAGAGTTCATCTCTCAGTAATTTGTATTACTTATATAATAATATAGAATGTAACTCCCCATTATCGTGGAAAGTGTGGGCAGTTACTTAATTATCATACTATGGTTCATGAGTTTGGGTTCTGAGCATGTCTATGGGTGCCCAAACCGACCCAAATATCCAATGATAAAACAGTAAACTGGTGGGGTCGGTCTCCATGTCGACGACAAGTTGCTCTGGTGATCTGAGAGGGAAAAATGGATGAGGGGCACCAGTGTGATGCCTGCCAAGGAAACTCTGATGCCAAAGTTAGATTTCTGAATATATTTCAACAGAGTTTTGATTAGGGTTTCTGTTTGTGTACTTTCTTAGAGAAGATAGGTCTTCCCTTTTATATGGGTAGGCGTCGTGGTAGCCCTAGGAGGGCTTTGTATGCATGGAGATAGTAAGAGATGGTTGTCTCTCCACGTCGCAACGTGGCATTGGAGGGCCAGACTAGTGGTAAGATAGTGGGGGGAGTAATTGTCCAACCCCGCACATGACGCTTCCTTAGGCGTGTGTCAAAGCGGGAAATGTGACTACCTCCTGCTACACGTGAGGTTCTGGAGTTGAGAGCACGTTATCATGATTGGGTTGTCAGTGATAGCCCCCACTGGCATGGTAGCTGGGGGAATGATCGGTACTGTTTCACAAGATTTGCTCGGGCATGGCCTGCTCGGTCATGCTCGGCATGGTCGTGCTCGATATGGTCGTGTTTGGCATGGTCGTGTTCAGCAGGTCGTGCTCGGCATGGTTTGCTCGATCTTGCCCAGTCATGCTCTGCTCAGTCATGCTCTGCTCGGGCATGGCCTATTCGGTCATGCTCTGCTTGGTCTTGGTCTGCTCAGCCATGGTCATACTTGGCCATGGTCTGTTCGGTCTTGCTTAACATGTACTCTGGGAGCCCTATCCTTGATACAACCGCCGGTCAGCCCATTGTTGGGGGTCCTAATCGGTACCCATCACCCAGAATTCAAGAAAAAAAAAATAACAAAAGCACATAACTAGTTTCATTGCAGGGTTGTTACCGATAAAATGTCACTAAGTTAGCTTAGGTGCATTTGGTTAATAGATATATCTTGGTTTAATAGGAAGACCTATTTTCTCAACTTATCAAATTTAGTTTTTGAATTATGTTTCATGTTCATATTAACCAAATCTAATGACCCTTGCACATAAACAAGAAATAAATTAAACTAGTGTCATTCTAAATTTAGGTAACGAATTTATGATTTGGCTAGAATCAAACATAGACATGAATACGAAATCATTGTATGCCAAAACAACGTTACTACAAATATAATCATAAATTTGTTGTAAAAAGTTGCCATGGTGGATGACTTTTGACAATGGGAACTCATTGTCGACTAGTCACTATTTCTTCATGCAGTATTCAGTCCTTGCACAGTGTTTCACATCTATAAATAGACAATGAGAATGGCAAAATAGAGAGAGAGAGAGAGAGAGAGAGAGAGAGAGAGAGAGAGAGAGAGAAGAAGAAGAAGAAGAAGAAGAAGAAGAAGAAAGGAAGAAAGAAAGAGAGGAGAGATAGAGCAAAGTTCTAAACAAAAATGGAGAGATACAGTTGTATTCATATTTTCTCTTGCAATATAATGAAACCTTGGGTAATCTAGAAGATTAACCCCTAATAGTTTCAGAAGAACTAATATGATATAAATTTGACAGTTCTAGAAGAACTATATGCTATATCCTGTATTAGGTTATCTTTATCTGCTTTGTATTTTCTTAAGTTTTATAACACGTTATCAGCATAAGACTCTAATCAACTGAGGTAAAGGCTACATCTATGTTCTTTACGAAGGTATTTCATTTTTAGATGTGGAAACTAATATCTCATTCCCTTTAGTTTTTGTTTTGTATTGTATACTTTATGCAATTCTAATGAGTGAATAGTATTGAATCTATTTGCAATACATAAAGTCATTTTGAAATGAGTTGGGCACCAAAAGTCATCCTGACATACAGATTTGTAGCACAAGTCTTGTGAAAAAAATTGGATAGCATTCAATGCATTGCAGAGCACTTAATGCTCTATTAAAATATAATAAAATAAACGATAATGATGAATAGTAACTCATAATGAGTGAATAATGTGCAAATAGTGATTGTATAGTAATTATATAATAAACCATATTGAATGAATAGTATGTTGCGTAGTATTACCAATTTTTCTCAATTTTCTTTTCACGGGTCTGTTCCATTTTATCATAACATCCACCTAACATTAATGTGTTAGGTAAAGGTTTCTTTTGAATAAGAATTACATGGATCTGTGTTGTTGGATCATATTATTACAATTATATTTCATGATTTCTATAGAGATATAATTCTTTAAATTTTTATGTAGAGTCTATTCAGAAGTAATGGACTTTGAAAATACAATCAATAAAGGAAATAAAGAATCCATGCTTATTTGGCCGGCACACTGCTTACTTTAATTCTTTAATTACGCTTATTAGGCTGGCATGCCTCCTACATTAATTTTTGTTGCTTTAATTATTTAATTATGCTTATTAGGCTGTCATGCCGCCTATTCTTTGACTATGCTTATTATGGTTGCTGCCTATTTTAGCATAGTATTATCATTAAATTTTTCTAAAAGAAAAAATACTGAGTGCCAAAATATCGTAATCCTTCCAAAAGCTTACTATGATTAAAATTCACTTGGAGTTGCAAAATTATAATTGAATGCACCCAAAGTTATAAAGCCATATTTTGATGCACCTAAAGTTGTAATATTTTAATTCTGGTGATGAGTACAAATTTATACCATACAAATCAGCATAGAATGAAAATTATATAGAGGAAAATCTTCCTAATGATGATCTGTTAGAAGAACATATTTTACATTTTATGCCTCAAATATGATGTGATTGTACTCTAAAAGTGCAATACACATACCTTAATTAGTTTCTTATTAGACTTAGAGTAGGATTGTCTATGTATTTTCACTCCTATTTCGTGTCTAACTTAGTTTATTGTATGTGAATAGGAATCCTAACTTAAAAAGAAGAAATTCAGGAGAAAAAGTCATAGACCATACGAATGGTATGTCAAACGAACTTTCTTTGTCAGAAAATGTTAAGGCTTAAATTCACCATCAGAATCAGGTTTGATCGCTGTCAGTAATTACTGGGGCTGTCTTTTGAACATCAGAAGAGCATCAGATACCCGTTTGAATGGTTACAAGGGCGTTCGAATGGTAGGCGTAACCTGCACTTTTCAACTGTGTTTTGTAGATTAGGGTTGTTGATTATTTTACGAGTTTTAAAGTTAGGGAGCAGCTTTAGAGAGTTTTTACTAGTTTTCTACACAGCTTCTCATTACTTTCTTAATTCCTGTAATTAGAATTCTTAGATTCAATATATTTTCAATACATAATTGCGTATTTATAATGTCTATGAGTAGCTAAATCCTATATTGGGATCAATTGTAAAGATCAATTGAAGATATTGGATGAACAATGAAGTTAAATTGGTTTTCAATATTAAATCTTCTTCTTCTTAATTCTATGGGAACAAAACCCTAGATATTTATAAAACCTAGATGTTTTATTATACTTGGTAATATTCATGCACAAACCCTAGTTTGGTATACTTATTACACAAGTCGATGGTATGCATCTTTGATTCTAAACTAGATTTATTTTAGATTTGATTGTTAAAGAATAAACATTTTTATTGCTAAATCTTCTGAATCAAAGACTCACGGCATAGTCAATGATTTGAGTTATCAAAAATCTCCATTGGAATTCCGAGTAAAGTAATTGGTTGGAGCAATTGGTCTCGAGACTTTCTTTATTTGATTAAAATAGTTTTTATAGTTTAGTTTAGACTAAAACAAGCCACTTTTCAAACTAAAGATTTTTTTCGTTTCATTTTAGAAGTAATTCTATAGTTTTGTGCTTGTTGAGATGAGTGAAACACCTTCTTCATCATCTTGTCAATTTTTTTCTATGGATTCGACCTCAAACTTCACCAAGTTATACTGCTTCGCTATCCTACGCTCAGGATCATCTGAGGGTCTTTCTGAAAAAGCCATATGGTGTTAGCCATGATGCTGTAATAGCAATATCGTTAGTGTTAATTCAGAAAAATATTATGAAATAATATGTTCTTTCATGAAAATCATCACTAACGTCTGACCAATTTTATATCATTCATTGATGTGAATGCAATTTTATTTACTGTTGTGAATGTGGTGACACAACCATAGTAATGTAACACTTAAGAGCAAGTTGTTGTCAAGTATAACTCAATAAGTACCGAGGTCGAATTCCACAAGAATTGAGTCCAATATAGGCTACCAGCCAAAGCTAGCACTCTACACTCTCAAGACTCACGCAATTTGGTAAAATGCCTTTTAAAAAGAGAAAATGAAAAATAATTTGGTTTGAAGAGGTTTGTTGCTTAAGCTAGAACGAAGGAAATGAAAGTTAGATTAATAAATTCTAAAGGGAATTGGATTTAATTGATCTGATCACTCAATTCATCTAAAGATTTCAACAAGGTTTAAACTCAAATCAAACCACACAATCAAGAGAGTTTGATTTGAAAGATTTAGCTTTAAAAATCAAAATTCTCAAACAATTGCAGTTAGATTCATAGTCAATAGTAGAATTGTAGGTTAATACCATGGATTTGACTAGGATTAATACAAAATTAGAGAATTAAGCATTGAATTAATCAAATATAGTCAATAACCTATATGTTCTTAAGCATCCAACATTTAATTGATAAGAATAGATGCCATAGTAATTAATGTTAGATTCATTATTTACTAGAGAACCTTAGATTAATACCATCAATTTGGATGAATTCAACACACAATTGGGGAATCATGCATTGAACCCACCAAACATAATCAATAATATAAGTGTTATAAGATTTCTACATTCAATTACTAGGAATTAAAGATCTAGGAAGATAAAACAATGAATTAATGAGATACCTTCAACGAAACCTTGGATTCTTTGAGTGACCTTTATAATTGCACCTAATTGAAGACTTGGCTACTTAAATCTATAGAGAAATTGACATTTGAATTGAAGAAAGCTTGTAAACTAATTGAATTTGATTACTAGAATAGGAATTATAATAAAATTTCAAATGTTTCTATCCCTAAATCTACTCCTATATAGCTGTATTTAACCCTATCTATGTACAAAAAGCTTAGATCCCCAAAAAATGTACTTTAAAAATTGACTTATAGGTTGAAAATAAAATAGAGATTCCACCCACCGTGCACATGGTTATCGGACACTTTTCAGACGGGGAAAACAAGCCTTAGCAATTTTGAACAATTGTGTAGAGGATCTTTTTTGGCTCTAAATTTGCACAAACGTGCACACGCCCTTAGGGACCGTGCGCACCGTCAAATGATCAGTTTGCCCTCCAATGCTCTATTTTGATCATTTTAAGCCCATAACTTACAAATCAGCCATAAAATGGTATTAGGGTCATAATATAGCTAGAAATGATGAAATACTACTAAACTAAGACTAACAATTACCTATTTAGAACCTAATGATTATACTTTTGGAGTGTAATCACGTGGTCACGGACGTGACCCTGGTACAAATAATTTTTAAATCGTGGGATTATCTTGAAAGTTACAATGTGTTAAATGAGAATACCACCAGAAGTGGAGTAATGTGAGAGCAAAATAAAATAGGAAAAGATTTATTGAATAAACCTCCCAAGAATCACGTATCTGTAATACGATTAAATATTAAACAGATTATACGGTAGAAACAATTTTTACAAATTTTATTATTATATTAATGATGCATAGATCCATATGTTATCTTTTCAAATTCTAGCATTATTCATTTGTTAAGATTGAAACTTCATATATATTTTGCATATAAAAGTATGGATCATACCAGTACCTCAATTCTTTTAAAGATAAATGGAGAAGATATATGTCTAGCAGATGGTGCCAAAACGCACAAAATTCTTGGGAAAAAAAATATTTCGATAACTTACACTAGCTAATGAAATTAATGTTAAGACAACATCAAACATTACAAAATTAATTGAAGGCTTCCAAAGAGTTAGCCTTCGAAAGAGCTAATATATTATTGCTAAGAGAAATAAAACTCTATATTGATAATGCCTTCTATTTTATTAGAGTTACAAGAAATTTGCTCTGTTTTAGAGATATTTTTATATTATTTCTATTATTTATATACCAAAAGCATATAATGAAAAATAATATAGAAATTAAGGTAATGAAAAATATCTTTAAATTATTTCTATTTTCATGCTAGAAGCATATAATAGATAAATTTGCTGCTTTTCCTCTAGGTTAAATTATACTATAAAAATTATGGGATCGCTTGAAGTGATACAACAGAAGTGTTTTTGACCCAAAAGAATTTTATATTATGAAATCACCTGAAGTTACACATCAGAAGTGCTTTGACCTAAATAGCATTTTATAATTTGACATGATCGTCTTGGTCATTCAGGATCAATAATAATGCGTTAAGTGATTAAAAACTCTCGTGAACAATCTGCTAAAGAATCAAAATATTCTTTTTGCCGATAATTATTTATGTGATGTCTATTCACAAGGAAAAATACTTAGTGAGACTAATACACTTGCTTTGTGGACCATTTTATTATTTTGTATGCATCTATACAATTATCACATATTTGTTTACTGTTAAACTCACCATGTTGAATTTGCTAGGCTATTTCTCCAAATCGTTTAATTACAAGTGTAATATTCAAATTATTCTCATTTATTTAATACAACTGAATAATGCTAGCGATATATTTATGGTTCATTTTGTGGATTGTCATTTTGATGAGTTAATTTTTTCATTATTAAGGGGAAATAAGATGTAACGTGAGATTTGTTAGAATGTTGTGAAACTATCTCATCTTGACCCTCAGACAAGTTAAGGTGAATCAGAAGTTCACAAAATTATTTATTTGTAGATTAGTGCAAATCAATTGCCTGAAGCATTTACCAACACAAAGAAGACAATCAAATCACATAGATACCAGCTGCTAATGCTCTAGTACATATTGATATCCCTATAAGACAATCTGTTAATGTAGTAGCACATTATTTCAAAGAACGCCTAAAGCGTGGGAGGCCTATCAGTGCAAAAACTAAAGTTTCATAAAGAGAAAAGCACAGCAAAATGAGCAAATTAGTGTTCCTGAAGAAACCATAATGTCTAAACTTCCTGAAGAAGAAATGAACATCTAAAAGAGTAACATCAATCATATAAACTTCTTGAAGAAGGAACTCTTAAAAAGAAATCTCTAGAAGAGATAGTATATCATAATGTCTAAACTTCTTAAAGAAAAAGCTCTTGTAAAAGAATTCCTAGAAGAGGAAACTCTTGAAGAGATGTCACTTGCAAACGAAATGGTATTTGAAAATATTGAGATCTTAACAAGTTATATGAATACGGAGGAAAGATGAAATAAAAATAAATTTGTTGTCGACAACCTATTTTTATTTAATGTGGCTCTTACGATTACCAGAAGTAATAAAGAGATTGAACCACAGACAGTCAACAAATATCAATGTGGATACGATCAATCAAAATGAAAAGAAGTTATTGAGTTAAAATTAAACTTATTAGCATAATGTAAAATATTTCGACATGTAGTCAAAACACTAGAAGATGTTTGACCTGTAGTCCAAACACAAGAAAATGTAAAGTATTTGGACCAACTATCAAAACACTTGAAGATGTAAAACCAATTAGAAACAAATGAGTATTTGTACAATGAGAAAAATGGAATAGCGTGTGATCACTCGAAAGTGTTGCGATTGATATCCGCCAGTATGCGGATGTGATGCAGTAATAACTTAGTGAAGTCCAAGATCGATCCCCATGGACTTAAATTGACTCAACCTAGTGGGTAAAAAACAACGATTAATTTGCAAGAAAACTAATAAACCTACCAACGTGAAGTGAAAGTAAACCAAAAATTGATGAGTTGAGAGATGAGTATCGACTAAGCAAAAATATAAACTAGAGTTGTGATTGATGAATGGAAAACTTGGAATTAATTGTTCTAGATGTTAATGTCCTTAGTGTTTCATTAAGATTCCTTTTTATAACTCGAACCATTGGCTTTGTCATAGCCTTCAATTCGGAAGATGACGCTTTAAACCGTGAGCTATTGATTCTTGAACCTTGTTTTGCAATCTCTTGCCTCAAGGGTTCACACCATCGATTCAAGTAACTATAATCCCAAAGTGTATTACAACTCATGAAAATAGTCAAGAACCTCTTGTTTTCAATAGATCAAAATGATCGAGAATCAACAACTTTCAATTTAACTAAAGATGTAGACATTTAAAACCATAGAATCTTAATAATTCATCAAGGTTACATCAAGCATCCATCACAACTGATCATAAGATTAGGTTTCGAAGAACATATTTGAATTCATGATTGAAATTATTAGGAAATTCATAAAGATTGAAAGAAAACCTTTACAAGCGTTCAAGAACCTTCGAAATCTTCTTCAAAGTACTCCAAAAACGAACTCTCTCCTTTTGGGGATAATTACAAGTATTTATATGCTAATCTAGAGTCCTAAACCTAAAGGAAAACTACAAAGTTTGAAGCTAGGCTGGATCATTATCCGGACGACCAATATAGTTCAATTCTTAACGTCTGAACGGTGAGATCCTAGCCATAGGAAATCCTTCGTTGGTCATCCAAACGGCGTCCAGACTATCATTGGAGGTTTGTAATAAACTCTCTAAATCTCTAGTCATTATCCGAATGGTGTTCGAATGTTGATTTCAATTGTCAACTTTTGCAAGCTTTTCTCCTTGCTGCAACTAACGTCCAAACAACATCCGGACAACTGCAATAGTGATCAATGCTTTCATCATCCCTTCAAGCTCCATTTCCTGTAGAAATAAAAATAAACTTAATTAGTACTATAATATTACTAAAGAAGTATCTACAATCCTAAAATAAGGGTAACAAAATACAAGTTAAGGTCTTATAATTACACTTTTAAAGCACAATCAATGTAATATAAAGCATGACTCATACTAAAAAGTTTCTCACAGAGACTTGGTATTGATTACAATGAGAAATACTATCCATTAAGGAAGTAATTACATTCATATTCTTGATTAGTTTGTCAGTCTCAAAAGGATTGAATATGCATCTAATGAATGTATAACAGTCTATTCATATGGGGAATTAAGTAATGATATATATATATATATGCTAATTTTTGAAGTATCATATCATACTGTTCTTAGGGTTCTTATGTGTCTTGCAAATTGTCCAAGACCTGATATTGCATTTTCCATCAATTTATTAGTAAAATATATTTTTGCACCAACTCAAATGCATTGGAAAATGGTCAAGCACATATTACGTTATCTCTGAAGAATAACGAATATGGGTTTATTCTATTTAAATGAAACACAATCAGAGTTAGTTGACTATGCAGATTCTAGGTACCTTTCTGACCCCCATAAAGTCGGATCATAAATGAGCAAGTTGATAATGCATTTGATTGAGATATATGATCCAATATATTCAAGAAGGTTGCAGATTATTTTCAATCAACGACACCTCGACAATAAAGTATAAAGATAATGCAACTTATATTGTATAGATTATGAAAGACTATATCAAAGGTGACGGAACCAAGCATATTAAATATAAGCTCTAGAAGAGCGATGATATCAATATCCAGCAGATACGTTCAAGTGATAGTTATGCCCTATTAACTGCGGCGCTTGAGAAATTGGTACACAAGATTGGTAAGCGTCGTTTCAAGAACTTTTCATTCTGAATAACTAAAGCTATCAATTTCTTACTGGACGTAGTCATGAGGGAAAGTTGCATAATCTACTCTTTTTCCATCGCTAACAGTTTTTTTGCCATAGGATTTTTCTTAACAAAGTTTTAACGATGCAATTTTAACGCACTCATATCTTGTTATGCTACACAAGAATATTCTACTCTTTTTAATTTACTAAGAAATTTTTCTGATTGGGTTTTCCTATCAAGATTTTAATAAGGCATATTTTTGTATAAAGTCATCCAAAGGGGAGTGTTGTGAAAAGTTGCCATGTATAGTGGATGACTTTTGATATTGAAAATTTCTTGTCAGCAAGCTACTATTTCTTCACGCGGTATTCAGCATTTACGCGGTGTTTTGCATCTATAAATAGATAATGAGAATGACAAAGCAAAGTGTGCAGAAGAAGAAAGAAAGAAAAGGAGAGGAAGAAAAGAGAGGAAAGATAGAGTAAAGCTCTAAACAAAAATTGAAAGATACAATTATATTTATATTTCCTCTTTTAATATAATGAAACCTTGGATAATCTAGAAGATTAATCCCTAATAGTTCTAAAAGAGTTAATATGATAAATATTTAATAATTATATAACAACTATGTGCTATATCTTGTGTTGGGTTATCTTTATCTACTTTATATTTTTTGGAGTTTTTATAACAAAATTATATATGTAAGTACAAAATTAGACACGAATTGTGAAGGAATTATTGACATAGTAAAGCAATCCTACCACATAGGTTAAATGATTATAAAATGTAGAATACATAGATATATAATTAAAGCTTGATAGCTGTTCCTCTCAAATTAATGAACTTCTTACATTCATATTTATCTTTTAGTATTGTTATATGTGAATTAACGGAAGAAACAAAAAGTAAAACACATATTTTTCATGAAAATATTGCTGAGATTTTCATACCTTGCAGTATATTCATTGTGGTGAACAACATTAAGTAGCAAATATAATTTTGAAAATTTACTGCCTTTTCTTATGGATGGCATAACTAGGTCATCTTCAGCAATTGTAGTCTTGCAGCTCGGTTATGGCATCTCCGGTGGGTTAGCTTGCAAAGGGCAGCTTTTCTGCTCATTGCGATCTTGGTACCTCTACTAGCCCCCTAGCTCGCTTTGGCATTTGTGCCTCCTGTTGTTGTGTCTGTTGTTTTTACTTTTTCCTTCACAAGTTAGGGCCAGCTCGTCAGTTTATAGATTCTTTTGCTTTTTCATCTCCTTGGATTGTTGACGATTCCAATGTTGACGCGCTTAGGAGTCGTCTCAGAATATGTTGATGGTTGTTTAGATTCCCAACATGAAAAATTGAGCAATGTACGATGTTGTGAACAACATTAAGGTTCGGTTTGATTCAACGATAAAATAATTTATCGTGTAAAATATTTTTATTATAAAATTTTTAGGAATAAAATTATTTTTTGACTCCAATTTTTAAGCGTTTGGTAGACACATTTAAAAAATTAATATTTAAGTCACCAACAGTGGCTAGACGCAAAAATTGTTAGTGTCGGTCCTTTGCATTTCACATTCAGCAACTTTTTTGGCATCTGAGTCATGAAAACCAAAGAAACATTCACCAAAAACTAAAAACAATTAACTAATCAGTTTTTTAAAATAAAGCAGTCAACAAATTCGTCCCGGAAAAGTTTCTACTGTAGCATAGACAAGGATTTTCTAAAGAAAATAAATAATAGGTTGTGTCGAGCCCTATCCGATGCTTCACTATGTACCATTATATGATATGTATATACATACATATATATTTATATACACGAAAAAATTTATTTGAGAATTGTTAGGCAAAGTGGCGGAGGTGGTGGAGGAACATCTCGAGCTTGCTGGAGGCGAAGGCTTTGTGGAGGAAGGGTCAGAGTCTTCTTCGTTACAGATATGGTGGAGGATCCAAAAAACCATGGGGATATAACAAGAATATCCAAGTCTTCGAGATGACCAAGCAAAGCCGCGGAAAAGCGGCTTGCGGATGTGAAATTGGTAAGTCATCTTACCTCGATTTGTTGAAAAAAATTATACTTAGGAAAGAGTTTTACCTAAATATATGCAACCAAACACAAAATCAGGAAAACATTTCTCAAACAATATTTTACGTCGAAACAAAAGGAGCCTACGAAGCAAATATAATACTAAAAATTTAGAGATTCCCAACATAAAAGGTTGAGCAATATATATCGCTGTAACTCTAACCATAGTTAGTAAATACTCGTATTATTTATGTATAATATTCGTATGTATATATAAATTAAATTTTTTTTAATTTTTTGTTCAAATCTGAAACCTAATTAAAAATACTTGTTTTTTTAATTGAACCATATAGTACATATATTAAACGTTTTACGTATTATACGTTTGAAAAAAAACTTAATTAAAAAATTAGATACAATTTAATATAACTGTGACATATTACTAGTTATATACTTAATATATAATTATAATAGTACTTGGAACATGTAATATTTTTCTAATACTTGGAATAATTAAATTATTAAACTTACTTTTCTATAACTTCTTATTAATATTCCAAATGTTAAATTAAAAATTAAAATTAATAAATTAACACATTTTATATTAAGTAGTGAAATAATAAAATAAAATTTATTATCTACCACTTAATTTAGCTATTTGTTAATAATATGATTTAAAAAATATTAATATATGTGAGACAAAAATACGACATATTAACATATATAAAAAGAAATTGCTTATAAATGTTATCGTATTTTTTGTTTCGACTTTTTAACTAATATTTGTATAATACCCGGATAATAATAAATTTGTATTTTAATACTTTTATATTTTTATGCCAAATTTTATTACCATATTTTTTTAAACAATATCGTCCATATCGTTCTTTGTCGTTCCTGTATTTACTAACTATGACCTTAACTATTATTAGAATAATAGAACATTTTCAAAAAAAAAATCACATAAATTAACATTCTATTTTATTGCAAATTCTTTCCCATTCACTTAGCAGATCTCTTTATATTTTTATTCCTTAGCTCTCAATTTCATTATTTATTCTATTTCTCTTGAGAAGAAAAAGAGCTAGGATATTATCATGGCCTTTCTTGGGCCGGTGCTTGTAAAGTCAAGTCATCACTTAATTAATATCAAAGAAGTATGGTTACACTTTTTCCTAGATGTGAGTCTCAATAAGTTAAAAGATTGTAGTGAAGGCATTTATAAGCTGGAATAATGATAAGCCTCCTTTTAGTAATCCCCCACTTCTTCCTCGATTCCCGTACGCATGTAGGGCGAGAGGGGGAGTCGAACTACTACGACTACTATTTGGAACATTTCTCTCTTCCTCGTTGCTTTCTTTAGGCTCCTGCCTTCTTGCTGACAGTGTCAGCTTTACCACTAGCTTACTAAGGCAATCATTTTAGGCTTTTGATTTTTTAAGGTTTAAAATTTTTTAAAATTTTACATTTTATAGTAAAGTTTAATATATTTTTTATATATATTTTTTTTAAAAGAAGGCCCTGATCTAGGTAAGAAAAAATAAAGATTCACTAAATCTTCTTGCACTAGTAAAATTTAAGAAGCAAATAATAATTTAATTAATAAATAAATTATACAAATAATCAAGTTTTTCAGAGGCCAAAATTTTAAAAATATTGTATGTTGTACTTAAGGCCCTATTTAGGTTCTATAATGCCTTTTCTTTTTTAAACAAAATGCCCAAATAAGAAAAAGATCTATGAAACAATAAATTTTTAATAGTAAATTAGTAATAACTACAATAATATCTAAGTATTATAGTGTAGGATCTGCCATTACATGGTGAATAAAATATCATAACAAAAGTAGTACTTAAAAACATGACTATTACCAACCTACTAGACTTTTTTTTTTTTTTCACGCCCAAAATCAGCTACACTAGTTAACTTAATAAAACCGGTTTAACTCAAAAAAATTAAATTGTACAAAAAATTTTTGAAGGCCTTAAATCTTTTAAAACTTTATATGCTATAATTAAAACTATTTTTTTAAAGAAAGAAAGTGGTCTAAATTTAAAAAAAAAAGTTAAAAAAGAAATACCCAAAATAACACATTAGTTAATTTTAGAAGGAAAAAAAAACAACAATTTAAACAAAAATTTTAATATAAATTTTTACATTAAATAAAAATATAAAAAACCTCTTTCGAAGCTATCGCCATAAATATCAAATTGTATTGGGCCGACCCTACTCGCTGATGGCCAATCCCTTGTCAGAGTGTAATCTTGTCCTTTGTTTTCGATTACCGAATAGATCGCTTAACAAACGTCGAAAGCGGATCAGGAAGCCCTTGCCCGCTATGGTCTTTATCAGCACACTTAAGGGTAAGGGCACACAGATCGATCTATAGGTTGACCACGAATTCAAGCTAGAGCAAAGAAGACTTATAGCCGATCAGGGCCGGAGGTGCAAAGACAAGGAATATGGTAGGAGTACAACCATCAATCAAATGAATGCTGGCACCTATTTTTGCAACCGACTTGATTCATTTACAAAAAATATGAGAGAGAGAGAGAGAGAGAGAGAAGAGGAGAGTAGCGGACTTGTTAAAGAGAGCCAGCATCTCCAATCTTATTTTGTAAAGTTGCTAATCAAAATATATCTAAAACTCTATTCTCTATTTTAGTTAGTTACTTTTTAAAAAAAATTTCAATCATATTTTCTATTTTTGCTAACCACCTTATAAATTATTTTATTTTTTTATTAACAATTATCCCAATAAAAGAGGACAAAAAGAGGAGAGAGAATGAGAGAAATTTGTAAAGTAATACTATTTAAAATTTAGAAAGCAACTTTTAGCTCTCTATATTAGGAGAGCTAAAGTGAAACTCTCTAAAATAAAGAGCCATATAGAGAGGAAAAAAATCTAATGATCAAGTAGTACTGAGAATTCAATGGTAATTCCTATTAAATTGTGACATGTGGTGAGTGAATATATTTACAACCTGGTTAATGGACTAGTAGAAAGACTTTTAAGAAAAAATACGACTTGGCAAAATTTAATAAGTTGTTTTCTTAAAAAACTTTTCACTACTCCTCAAACTTAAGTTGCTGATGTATTTATCCACCATATTTCATCATTTAATATGAATTATCATCGAGTTCTCGGTACTACTTGACTTTGAGATTTGACTCTCTAAAATAGTTAAAAAAGCCACTTTAAAAAGCCTCTTAGAGATGCTCTAACTAAACTTTTATATGTAATAACAAATGAAAAGATCAAATTAATATTTATCCTAACGATGGGCTCGAGCATTAATGAAAGTAAAACTGCAATTTGTCTCTTTTTATGGGTTTGTAAGCATGTCAAATCAGGACACGTAAGTTTGTAAAATACGGAAGCTCCAAAACAAAGCACGAGCTTCAGCTTTCTTATTTATTTAGCCATAGTATGCCAGCTTCTGAGATATTGAGTTAGATTTGCAAGCTAAAGCTTAAAAGAGATTGATCTACCTTATAACCAAGTTGACCATGGGGAGAACTAACTTAAGTAGAATGGTTCCTAACTTATTTATTTTACCTTTTCTTGTAAACATCAATGTTCCTAATATATTTGGCATAAGTACTGTTTCTCATTCTTTCATGAATACATATGTTTTGATGGAAATACAAGTAATGTTCTGAACTTGTTTGATATAGTAGTGGATGAACCCATTCTTAGTGTGGTTGGACAGAATGAGAAAATTAGATTTCGTAGTCTTTATATTGGGTCCCTATTTTTGTTAAGCCCGCGGTACACTTTACCAGTCTTTTAGTGGTTCATTTTTGTTTAACAATTCTATTTGAAAGCACAACAGCATTTTGTTATGATTTGATCAGTAGTATATTAAACAAAACGTAGTACATCAAATATAGCATAGTAGAGACCAAAGATGGTATGGCACGTATTGACCAATTTTAAGAAAAATATAACAAAAAATAAAGAGAAAAGCAGTATGTCAAGCTCAGTGTCTTACATTGATCCTTCGACCCCTGTGAAGCATTCAACCCAAAACTCTAAAACCTAATTGGGGCCCTTGAATGCATAGGGTGACAAATGGATGAGCCCTCAAATTTTACTAAAAATTGAATGCCGGTGGAAGTTTAGAATTTAAATTTATAGCTCTATTTGTATTAGAAAATTGCAAATCCTGCTAGATCAAGGAATATTTAAAACCCTAGAGCAGATTATTATATAGCTAATGTAGAATGAGTCAAAACGATGCAAAAAGATTTAGAACAATACATAAATTCGAACTTCTTGCACAAGCAATCGCATGATATAGTGTCCAAAAAATCTACCAACATGCATGTTTTCTAAATAACTTCCTAGATTTTGCTACTCTCTGATATTGGAATATGTAAAAAAAAAAAAAAAAAAAAAAAAATTGCTCTATTATTTATTTGAGTATATTCCATGGTAGCTTGAATAAATAAATCAAAGGGAAACATATAGTTTCCTGCAAGCCTTGCTTGAATAAAATTAGTAGAGACTCCTTTATTTTGCCCCTTCTTGATTGCTCAATGTTACGGTAATATCTAATTAGTTTGTCGAAGGCTTGGACATCGTGCAAAAAAATAAAAATGTGATGCAATTAGGTCTAGGTCGAGCTTAGTTTTCTTAAGACAAACAAGCCATATCTTCACCTGAGTAGTATTTCGGGATGGAAGAAAGCTGCCAGAGCCGCAATTATATTCTCTGTAACCATGGTAACAAAATTGCTATAGCATTGGTAAACTTTTAGTCATTTTTCTCGCAAGCTATAATTATTAATAAGTATGTTTGAAACTTGGGCTCCATTTGTTTGGACTTAAAATGTTATCCTAAAAATATTATACTATATCTGTTGTTTGCTAGCTTGCACAAAGAGTAAGTAGAATGTTTTTTAAAAAATTGGTTTTCAAGCTGGATCCAAAAATGACTAACGTTTTTAAAACCCGTTATTGTTATTTGAAATCTCTCGACCCTTGGACAGGTCCGACGAACAGCTCACCTCCTTTATCTTTGTATTAGCCTTTATCTCTATAATGCCAAGTTGCAGGTGCCATCTTTTTTTCTTTTTTTTTTTTATTTTTGAACAGCCAACAAAATAATATTGATAGAGATTAAACCGACACAATGGAGGAATCTACAAGCCTTAAAGGCTTTGCAGGTGGCATCTTGCAACATGCACTTGGGTAAATCTGCTCTACTTTAAAATTATCTCCTGAATTTTCTCAATAAACATGCATGGCACAATTCAACGCGCGACAAAAAGGAAAGAAAATGAAACAGAAAATCTAACCAAATCCTCTCTCCAAATTCTAGCGACTCATTCCCATTCTCCAGTGACCGCATTTAATTTTCTGAACAGTCCCAGCCACCCCGATACTTATTTTTGTTTTGGAAAAATATTTTTAGATGTCAACCAAACACCAGAAAATAAAAATAATTTTTTTTATTGTGCAATATCTTTTTTTGTGAAAAATACTTTCTAATATAAAATATTTTATATCAAAACAAACGGAGCCTTAATTTGACGGTTTGCACAAAAGATAGTTAGCCATGATATAGTTTTGTGCACTAACGAGAAGAGGTATAATAAATTGTAAATTTAATGAGAGCCTATAAATAAGGGAACCTTTTGTCCTCCTGTGAAGTCCTTAGGTGGTAAATCATTCATGCAATTAGTAATCACCCTTATTTTTTTTAAGATGCGGCAAAATGAAGCAGCTGTAGAAGAGATGAACGCACGATTAGTTAGTTAATAGCGAAAAAAATAAAAAAAAATTAATGTGAGCCTGTCCCCATTACATGCATTTCCTTGAATCCACAAGCGGAGAGATATGCAGTGAGGCTATATAGGCTTGACAAGCAAGAAAGCAAGAGTCCAGGAAACTTCCTAATGAAACTTATCAATTATAACAAAATAAGCTAAAACCGCATAAAATCAAAATTTAGCGAATTTCCCCTGAAAATTTTAACTTCCTAAAAAAGTTAGAAAAAAACAAAAAATAAAGAAAATAATTTTAAATAGTTCGGAATAAATTATGCAGGAAAATTAAGGAGAATCATAATGAAATCAACCAAATAAAAAAAACCAATAAAGAAAATTAAAATAAAAAAGTAGTTATTTGCTCTTTTTATTTTTGGGCACAAAGCAACAGTGTAGCCTTCTGGGTTTTCAAGAAAGGAACTCTGATAAGGACATGACCTTGGTCTGCTTCTCTAATTTTGAAGTTTTTTCACTCGAGCACTCCTCCTCGATCTGCTCCTGCGCCGCTGAAGTTTCACTCGTGCATTCCTCCCACCACTCTGCTTTATCCAAGATCTTATTCGAGCATTTGCCCCATGAGTCCAACACATCTAATATGTCATCTAGTTCCAAAGTCTCACTCAGGCCCTCTCCCCTTGAGTTTGCTATTGCCACAACAGGTGCAAGTTTATCCGCAAGAGCCCCAGTCTCTGCGCCAAGCTTTTTGATTTCTCGATCTAGTTCATGAAGGGTGAGGTCTGGGGAAGTTATGGCATGGTGATCAGCAAAATGATCATGGATTGCCTCTTTCAGACGATCAAAGGCAAACTGAATTTTGAACCCTGCATGTTCAGCAATTCTTAAGCAGTCCCACCAGGTAAAAAGTTTATTTTCGGTGATGTCTATGACCTTGGTGCTGCACATGTTGCATACAGAATCACATACTGTGACAAAGAAAACGACCTTCGCCCTAGGACTCATCATGGAACCCTTACTAAAATCCCCGTATTTTGCAAACAAGGCTTTTAGGACTGGAGCAAACTTCATCGGGATGAAGTAACCACCAACATTCACGACCTTTACTCTTGGACATTCATAATTGTAATCATGGTTCGGCTTCAGAGTGCTAGATTCGTACCTTTCCATGAATTGTGTGAAGGCCTTATTTGAACATAGGGAGACTTTCCTACTGCTGTCACTGTCATCTTTCTTGTCGCTAAATAGTTTCCTTCGAGCTCCAACTCTATTTCTTGCAGTTTCCCATACAATTTGTATTTCCTTTTCTTCACCGTCTGTGATAGAATGAGAAATAATACCATCAAAGCTTAAGTTAGTAAACTTATTTCCCAAAAACAATGCCACCGGTGACTCCACCATTCCACCTAGCTGTGCAATTTTTTTATCTAGTTCATCTAGTGTGAAGTCTGGGGCCACTGTTGCATGCAGACCAAAGTAAGCATGTACAGCTCTTTTCAATCGATCAAAGGCAAAATGAATTTTGAACCCTGCATGTTCAGCAATTCTTAAGAAGTCCCACCAAGCGAAAAGTTGACTTTCAGTTACGTCTGCAGTCTTCGTGCAGCACATGCTATATACAGCATCACACAATAAAATAAAAAAAGGCATCTTCCCCTTTGGACTCATGGTAAACCTTGGACTGAAATCCCCATATTTTGAGAGCAACGCTTTTAGGATGAGAGCAAAGTTCTTAGGTATAATGTAACCATCAACATTGACAACCTCTGGTGTAGGTTCACAATGAAACTCATAGTAAGGCTCTAGAGACCTAGATTCATACCTTTTCACAAACTCCGTGAAGGAATTGTCTGAATATCTAGAGATTTTGCCACTATCTTCTACTTCGTTCCTGAATAACTTGTTTCCAGTCCCAACCTCATAATTTGCATCGAACAAAGCACGTGTTAGTATCGCGGTCTCATCCCTTGTAGTGAAACGAAAAATGCCATCCATTGTTAAATTAGGATTTGTAATCACAATTGCTAATTTGTCTGACTCGTCACACCCAAGACTATGAGCCAAGGACAGGTCACCCTGACAAATAACAATAAAAATAGGTGAATAAAAATGACCAATGGATAGCATTCACAACTGAAGCCAAGTAGGAAATTAGAAACAAATAGAATTAAAACTTAAATAGTTCTGCTTTCCCTGCACAAAACCAATATGCTTTCACTTGCTCTTACTAGATTGCTTTAAACTGTAGCCCCTCCCTGTTCTCCAACTCCTGCAGCCATGCTTCCCTGACCAACTAATTGCTGATATAGGTTATCCTGAGAAGAGTCTTAATAGCTGAAACTAGACTACAGCTGTGTACGAAGTGAGTCTGAGGACCTTTTATTTAACGCTATTGTTAGAGACGCTCTACATCAGTTTATGTCACAAGCATTTTGTTTCCAATGAAGTTCGCTTGCTTTGCACATAATACTCTGACCTTATCACAGTCAATAAAAGGAGTAGTTAATAAACCAAGAAAGCAAAAAAAAAAAGTCTATCTTGGCAGTCAGTCCACTTCAATCGCTAGAGATCGAACTTGGCATCTTTCCTATAAACAGAAATTACAGCAACAATAGTTGCTCTGTTTTCATTTCTTCTTTTATCATGTACGAAATATCATAATGCATCAAGTTCATGGAGCAATTTGAATGAAACACTTCATTCTGCATAACCCGACTGGGCTAGCCCAGGCCATGAAAAAAAAAAAGGAGAAAGAAAAGAAGCATGAGGTGTCATTTGGAACTCATGATATGGAAGCAAAAACTTAGCGTGAAAGCAGCCAATTTGATTGCTCTGACTGGACAACAAGTCCAAACAGGATCATGCCGAAATCCTAGTTATTTCTTCTTGAAGCAACGAACTCACTATCACCTCAGGGGACAACTTTGGATTGGACCTTACAGTGATCATTTTGTCTCAATATTATTGTTAGAATCTGCCTTAGGGAGAGGCATTTATTTGTGTTAGCTAAAATATTGTGTGTATGATGTCGTTAACCTCTAAGGGCATCTAGAGAGAAAAATTCGTTTACTATAGTACAAAATTTAAGTTGAACTATGTTTCCCGTAGTTTTTCTCCATAAGGTTTTGAAAATAAATTCCTACTTTCTTGGAAAACTTTTTATTAGATTTTTAAATTTTCATGCAAAACAATCAAACCAAAATTTGGTATTTCCTGGAATTTATTTATTTTTTCCTCCATTCTCCTGTCAAACAAATGGAGCCAAGGGTGTTCTTTGTAAATGTTGGAGGATTGATCCCATTCCAATTTACCCCAAGAAGGTGAGGTTAATATTGTTTTCCTTCTATTGTGCAGGCATGATTGCTACATTGTTAAATCATAAGATTGACATAGTCAGGAAAGAATTTTTGCAAGTATAAACAGGACAATTGGAATCATTAGAAGAATCAATCTGGGAACTTTAGCATATAAATGGGCATACATACCTGAGAGAATGGACAAGTGAAATGAGCAATGTATTCGCACTCTAGACATTGATAAACAGGCAACTTAGGGTTTCTTTCTTCCTCACAAGCATCACAGTAAAACTCATCATCTGAATCGTCTTCTTCAACAACATGAGTTTCAACAAGCGACAGGGGATGTACGTGACATTTACTTTTTATGATTGGCGGCAATGCACACCGGAAATGGAAACTGAATAGGCACAGCTCGCAACTGAAGACGGGCAACCCTTTCCTCAATTTCTTCCCGCATGTAATGCAATCTTCGCAGTCCAGCTCGTGACCCGAATTGGGATGCCCTTGAAACAAGGCAAGAGTGAGAATGTGGACTCGACCGGTAAAATTCGACGGAGCTCCCCGGAAGAAGCTACTTATGTTCCGACGGAATTTGTAGTTAGCGAAAGGGTAAAAACTGGAATCAGATACTACTCGGTGAGATCTAGACGCTCTCTCATCCAAAGCTCGACGGTATGCTGGGTCGCGAGGGTGTGGAATCTCCGACGGCAACTCCAAACAGAATTTGTGGACTGTGATCTGACACTTGCTGCAACCGTAGGTCGTGCCCCGGAGAGGGAACTGACAGGCTGAGCATAGTTTCTCGCCGCCTTGGCTGAGGCTTTTGGTTTCCGGTAGGAGGGTGAGAGTGTGGTACGGATCGAATGGGTGGTTGATTAATTGTGGTAATTCGGCGCATGCTTTGTGTATGTAGAATTTGCATTTGTCGCAGCCATAGGAGGGATCCTCGACCTCGATTCGTCTCCTGCACTCAGAGCAGTGAAATTGACCAGTTTTTCTCCTCTCGTGCAGGTCGTCGTCAGAGGAGGAGGTCAAGCGATGATGGTGGACGAAAAAATAGAGATGGTTTTTGAAGGGGTGCCCCTCCACAAAAGCCTGAACGCCGTTGACGAGGATTTCAACATCTGATGCTCCTCTGTCCATCTCTCCGGTGAAGAACTTGAACTTACATCTACAAGTTTTTTACAAAATCAGGATTGTTAGAAAACTTATTTATCAAAACCCAAACGGTCTTAAACTTATTTACCAAAGTTAGGTTCTCTGTGAAGTCCCACGACCTGCCCCACTTCGGATAACGATGGCATCCCTTAACACACACACACACACACACACTCTCTCTCTCTCTCTCTCTCTCTCTCTCTCTCCTCTATATATATATATATATATATATGTAGATTTACATATAGATACACGTATAAATATATTGTCGTATGTACATACTGTTACCTTCTCTCTTCTATTTACTCAACGATTTGCTCTTCAGGAATCAGGACACACGATTTGAGTCCCTTCAAGCATATAGTTTTGGGTACTCACCTGGTAGGGATGGTAATGGTTTGAAATGCCATCTGTGTGGGTCGCCATTGAATGGGTCTGCTTCACCATTTTTTTGCCTTTTTGAAAGATTCACCATTTTTTGTAGACTCACCATTTATATATATGAAGATTCACCTTTTTTTGGCCACTCGACGATCTGCTCTTCAGGAATCAGGACAAGATTCAATCTATTTTTTTAGCCTTTGTGAGATGTGACTCTCCTTCACCGTCGAATGGGTAGGCAGATTTCTTTTCGAAATCGTGTGATGAATCTACGATTTCTATTGAAGTTGATAAATGAGTTTCTAACAATCCTAATTTTGTAAAAAAAAATTACATCTACTTGCACAGAATTATGGAGAGAGAGAGAATGGGGGGGGAGAGACATTTGCCTAGGATTCCTCGGTTAACTAAGACATTTGGTCTCAGCTGAACAAAAAAAAAAAAGGTGAAAAAATTTCGAACTTAACTTATTTAATAGTTTATGGTTTAAATTTATATTTAATTAATTAAAAAAATAATTATAAAATTTTATTTATATTTAACAGTATTTTTAAAAAAATATTTAAAAAAATAATTTTTAAAAATAATTTATAAATTACTCATCTGAACACCCCTAATTATCGTTAGGCTTTGATCTGAAGTGCAATACCAAAACCCATTAACCTTTATGCCCAAAAGACAATCTTACCTGCAAATGTTTCATAAAAGCAGAGGAGATGAACAGAACATTATCCTCAACCATTCTTCTCTCATTTGCGCTAGAAGACATTGCCGAGTATTGCTGCGATTAAGGAAAGTTTGGTTGAATAAGGAGTCTAAGACTTTATCTCACTAAAAAGGTTAAGGTTTGCTATTAATTTTTAATTTTTGTGACACGTTGTCAATTTTTATTTTTTATTTTTTGTATTTGTTAGTTTTTTTAGTCTTGTTTTTATTTTTTGTGCAAAAACAAAAACAAAAAACATGTTTACTACTAACAAATGTTTTTAAACGTAATAAAACAAAAAGGAAGAGATGTTTGATAACCCAAAGTTAATATTATTCTCTTTTTAATTTGAGATATATTTCTATAGATATTGTGCAATATTAATATTTTATTTGTTGTGAGTCTACCTTTATCTAATTTCACATACTAAGAATAATATACTTTAGAAGTAAATACATTTTCCTTTCTTAGAGTATAGTTCAAAAACACATAATTTCCTTTTCATTAAGTAGTGAACATATGACCTCTGTTTTAGAGTAAAGTGTAATATTTACCGGAGTGTGTGACTCTCTCGGTTAGCAAATAGAGTAAAAGTTCCTGCCAAAACCCATTTGGAAAAGGACCGTTTTTATGCCCTTTAAAAACCACTAAAGACCCAACAAAATCCAGACTTCTCTTCCTTCAGCCGCACACCTACGCGCAACACACACACATACCACTCTGGCCAGACTTCTTCCCTTAAATCCATCTCTCCTCTCTCTCTCTCTCTCTCTCTCTCTCTCTCTCTCTCTCTAATCAAACGTCCAGCTTCCATTGCATTGTCATTTCATTTGATTTCTCCGTAAGCATTTTCATTTCATTTGATTTCTCCGTTTTTTAATGCTTTCTTCAACTACCATTTTCTACTTTTGTTTCATCTATATCACTCTGCTTTTCTTTTTTTGTTGATTTGGGTCAATTTTTCATTGAAAATAATTTTTTGTCTAAAGAAAGTAAAAGCCCAACTACCAGTGATTGCAAATAATTAGTCTTCTGTCAGGTTGTTTTTTTTTCTTGGCAATGTTTTATGTGTATTTTCTTTACCTCCTCCGTAATTTTCTCATGTATACATGTATATATACACTCACAAATAATTGGGAAGAGGTGTTTTTCTGTAAGTAATTATCAAAAACCAAGGTTCTCTCGTTTATGTAAGCTTATTCTCATTTGAATTGTCCCAGACGATGCTGCAATGATAGACTTTGGTGGACCCCTCACCCTTTTCTTCTATTCATCACTTTTCCCTTTTGGCCAAAGCCCGTCATCGGCCTCCTCTATCTGCACTATTGGGTGACCCAGCACGAGCCACCTTCTTCCATATTTTTATTTATAGAACCATGAAAGATCTACTACCAATTTATATTACTTGAGAATATACATAATATATCTGTGTGCATATGACCAACATAGGTGAAGTCAGATTCATATATATATATGTGTGTGTGTGTGTGTATGAAAGTATTAATTTCATATTCCAGAACAATTAATCAAACCTACATTCCAATCGATACTCTCTAAAACTCTAATAACCTGCATTTTACAAAACCGAAAATATGTTTTGTGGAGTTATTGCATTAGGGGCTTTTTTGTGCCTTTTCATTACAAACATAACATACCATCCATTTAGTACTTCACTTCAAAAAAAACACATAGACCCTTTTAAATGAGAGGGAGATTATGTATTTTTGGATTATTCCTCGATAAGGTGAAGTGTACTTTAGTACTATTCACGATGTAAGAAACATGAAAACCCATGAAATTTACCAATTCACTAATTTTGCTAGGACAGGGAGGTGAAATGGGGTGGTAACCAGACTGTTCCGAAGCATAAATAAAAATTAAAAAAAAAAAAGGGCAGTAATCAGAAGAGGGGTGGTGGTGCTGCTGCTGCTCTGGTAGGCAGTGGCTTAATACATAGATCTGTGAGTTGCTGGCTGCTGTTAAGTGAGCTCAATTAGACACACGGAGCTCCAGTTATCAACAATAAAGCATGCATACATTAAGTTCTATATATGTTGGTAGTCTCATCCATTGTTGTCACAATGAGAAACGGAAAGCGGGGGAGACAATATGAAAAACGAAAACATGAAACATGACCTAAAAAATTGATGAGAAAAGGGAAACTTTAAGTAACATAAAATAAAATAGGATATTTATACAAAATTATATATTGAAAATCCCAAAAAAAAATATAAAGTATTTAGAATACAATTATGATAAGTTAAATACTAATAATACACAATATCTATATAATTTTATTAGAAAACTATATATTACTATTAAATAATAAGATTTGAGAGCTTAAAAAATACTAAAAGTTAATGGCAAACGAGTTTCTAGTGAGTTTCCATGATTTTTATAAGAGTTTTTGATAAATTTCTTTAAATTATTTTAGAGTTTCAAAAACATCTCGAAATCGTTTCCTAAAACTTTTCCTAAAGTTTTATAAGAGTTTTGTTTCCGTTTTGAAAATGAGTTTCTGAATAATCGAATTTTTACTTTCAAAGAGTTTCTTGATAACTATGGTCTCATCCATAAATCCTATACAAACATATATTTTAATTTTTCAGCTACATTTGTCTTTTAATACTAGAAATTACCAATTAGAGGCTTAGTGTTTTTTTTGTTTTGAAAATGATGTGGGGGGTATGAAATTAAGGGATTGATATGATAATGTGAAATATTGCATGAAAACCTGTACGATCTTTACTTTTACATGTTAATCACAATTGGGGGTGACAAATGGATAAATTTGTTCAGGGTATATATGGGTTGCAGGTTGAAATGGTTGGCTAAATTCGCCCAATTAATTAGCGGGTCAAATCTGGTTGGGAGTGATCGTAAATGGGTTGGATAAGTCAGCCCAAACCCAACCCATTTATCATACATACTTCATTTTCCCCCTTTTTCAAGACTCACTATTTTTTAAAATTTTATGTTGAACACCATGGGCCCGCCAATGAAACCAACTAGATCCATTGGTCTGAGACCCATTTAATGATCTGGCCCGATTGTCGGCTCGATTACCCGGCCGACCAGTTTTTTGACCTGACTCGTTTTTTTTTTTTTATTTTTTTTTATTTTCGTCTCTTCCCCCATTTTGGGCTTTTAGTTATTTTTTCCCCCAACTTATTTTAACACAATTTTTTTTTATGTTATACAAATTTGAGTAAATTTATAGCTAAAGATTTCAAAAACATTGAGGGAGTGTTGAACCCATGAACTCCTCATTTTGGGTGAAAGTCTTTACTAGCAATGATAGTTATTGAACTTTATCAATTGCACTTTGAATAGTTATATAACAATAATGTGTAATTGATTAGTTTTGCAAGACTTTGACTCTTATTATAAAATTTCATTTAATTAATAATTTTAAAAAATTCATAAATTTGACATAACTCGTATAGCTGTATATGCATACAACTAAACGTATTTTTAAGGTTAAAAGTAAAATAAAGTATAAGATGAATGATTTTAAATAATTTGATTACAAAACACTTAAAATTTTGTTGCAAACAATATCGTAATTTTTATTCTATTTGACTTTCTTTTATTCAGAGTAAAATATTTATACCAAACCTCATTATGAAGGAATTTGTCTAGAAGACTCATTAGTCATTAACATAGCAAAAGAAAAGTAAGTAAAAAAATACAATATAAAAAGTCTTCTGGAGACAAAGACTAATTACAATAGTAAAAGAAAAGTACATAATAAACATAAAAATAAAACAAAAAAGCCTTCTCAAGAGCAATTATACGTGGACCAATAAAGATAAAACAACGAAATCTTAGAAACCTTTAAAAAAAAAAAAAAAAAGGCTTTGGAAGAGTATGTGATTAAATAATTTTATTTAAAATGATAGCACAGATAAATTCAATATATACTTGTAGAGCTTTACTGAAGTTGATCCATGCCCTGAAGAAATTTATACTAGATGTCGGGCCTTTCTTAATTATCCATCATCAGGACTTTAAATTCATCCATTATAATTTGTATGCTCCTATCAACTCGTTGAACGCAAAAATATGTTTGTTCATTATCAATCCGCACTAACACTTGACCCCCATCTTGAATCCGTTTTTACCCGCTTCTAAATGGATTTGCATGTAACAACTCAATTAGCTGTAAAGTTGTGCAGGTTTAGAACGTTTTTTAATGGGTATATTTAGGCAATTTCATGGGTTTAGGCTGGAATTGGCGCCCCTAATCTCAATATAATAGGATTGCATGGCGGGTATACGTATTTAGGGTTTCAAAGATTTTGAATAATCTGTATAGAAAAGTGGGGTTCTAATTTTTTGTTTGTTGGTTTGTTTGTTACAATTCCAATGATTAGGTATTTATTGGTTTTGTAAATGTATAGATGCTATCTGTTGTATTGACGAATATGGGTCTATGGGTCCAGTGGTTTGGGGTCACTTTTGTTTTTGTTTTGTTTTGTTTTGTGTTTTTTTTCTCAAAAGTTTGTTTCATTTGGTATTGTTTATTGTATGGCGGCTGAATCCTGAGTTTGTTTTGAACATTGTACCTAAATGGGGAATGTAGGGAATTGCCCAACCTGAGACTCTAAATAATAAAATGACTCACAACCTGAGATATTAATGATGTATTTGGACCCAAATTTATTAAGAAAAAAAAGTAAAAAAAAAAGACAATAAAATGAAATTTTCTCTTTTTTTTTTTTTTTTTTTTTTTCTTTTCCACACAAACTGCTACTTGGAAAGATAAAGGAATTGCCCAAGGACATAGTGGGTGGGCTGCTTTGTAGGTGGAACTGCTTGTTATGGGAATATTTTTTTGTGTGGATATTTGTTCTCGAGTTGGAATGGTGTTTCGTATATATGTTTCCAAGACTAGTTTCATTACAAATGATACTAAGTTAGCTTACAGCCGTTTGCTCAATAAATATATTTTGGTTTAGCATGAACATCTATTTTCTCAAATTATCAAATTTGATTTCTCAATTATGTTTTTTATGTTCGTATTAAGCACATCTAATGACCCTTCTATATAAAAGACAAAAATAGATTAATTCAAAATTATTGTATATTAGTTCACGAATTCATGATTTGGCTAGAATCATACATAGACACGAACACCAAATCGTTATATGCCAAGAAAATGTTGAGACAAATATTTACCAGATATTATATAGGTAAGCACAGAATTAGATACGGATTATTTAGGTACTATTAACATATAGAAGAAATCCTACCAAAGAGGTCAATCAATTTGGTACATTCATATTTATCTTTTATGATTGTTCCATCTAAATTAAACTGAAGAATGAAACAATAAAATACATGTAGTCTCCATGAGAATATCCTTGAGATTTTCATCCCTTGAAGTGTATTTAATTTTGGTGAATAACATTAAGCAGCAAATCCAATATTCAAAATTTATATATTCCCAACTTAAAAAGTTGAGCAATATATTGCTTTTGTTGTAACCGTAACTATAATCAGAATAATAGAACATTTTTAACAAAGCAAGTCATATGAACTAACATTCCATTTCACTGCAAATTCTTTTCCAAACACTTGGCATGTCTTTTATTTTGAACAACAAAATAGCAATTCATTGAAGAAGAGAAATACAAGATGAAAAAGGAGAGACCAAGACTGATTAAGCAGCACAAGCTTAGCAAAAAAGGACCCTGACATGATCCCACAAGTGTACGGTATTGCTTTGTAGTCTTACCGGTAGTATCGGATAGTTCTTCCCATGGAATTGAACCAAATATAGGTATGGACACTCAACTCAAAATGGTCGAATCTCAAATTGGATTGCAAATATGGTAGAATTAAATCTAAGTGAAATAAAATAAGACCGAAAATCTTTTGGATTTTGAGGTGTGATTATAATCTAGTTATCTAATCAAGACTATGATCCACTAGAAGTTAGTTGACAATCAAAGAAAGTACTAAGTGATTTGGGAAAACGATTGAGTTCAATTGATCAAACACCTGAAGAATTTGAAGTTATCATTGAAGGTTTATAACTCAAATTGCTAATCTGTAATCAAGGGTAACAATTCGGAAGATTTGTCTTTGAAAATCAATAGATTCAACTTCAACTGATGGTTTGATGTATTATCAAAATGAGAGCCCTACATTAATAGCATCGACTTGATCAATTGCCAATCACAATTGTTAAATTGTGACTTGTAATTATCAAGCATAATCAATAATATAGGAGTTCTAAGAGATCCAACCATCAACTAAGAAGAATTATCAATTCAAATGATAAAATAATGAAATCATGGGATACATTTTAATGAAGCTTTGAATTTCTCAAGTGTTCTTCACAATTGAACCCAATTGAAAAGTTAACTACCCATCTCTATTATAGATCTTCACAATTGAATTGACTTGATGAAGAACAAGTGAAATTGAATAAGAAAGAGATAGACAATTCTATTAAAATCAACTCTAGAATTCAATTACAAGGAATGTTGAAAGATATTCTATAAGTAATCTAAACTATTACAATAATAGAAAAGTACCCTTCCCAAGCAAAAAAAATCGTACAAAATTGGTAAAAGCTCGATAGATCCCAAATTCTTATACAAACCCGTACTTATACTAGTGAAAATAAAACAGGGATTGGGAGAACCGTATGTATGGTCTAACCACCGTACATACCTTTGGGCTACCATACGTATGGTGACCAATACGTTGATTGCAACTCTCTGAAGTTTGGAAAATGTTTGCAGGCGTACGTATGGTGTACAGTACCATATGTACGATTAAGAGGAAGTTTGCCCAATTTGAAGCTCTATTTCTCTTTCTTTCAGCTCATAACCTGTAAATCAAACATAAAACTTATTAGAGACAATATGATACTAACATGAAATATATGTGTAATATAAATGGATTAGCAAGGGCTATTTAGGGACTTTGGATTACACTTTTGGAGTGTAATCAGACTTACCTAGCAATACACAAGAGGAAATGAAACAATATTGGCAATGTCCCAACAACAACAAACAACTAGATCAACTACAAACACCTTTTAAACAATGGAGAAAGTCATCAATGCTAAAATTAGCTTTATGAATCCCTGCCTTAATCTAGAAAGCTGTGAGCAGTTTGATAGAATTAGCAACCTCCGAGTGATCAAGGGTGGAGTCATTGAATATATGGTCATTCCTGGACAACCAAAGCTTCCAAATCACAGACACAAACAATGAGTGCCAAATGGACTTCTTTAGCTTCTTGTACCTTAGCTCGAACCACCAGTCCATATGAGCCTTTAGAGCTCTAAGACACACCCATTTTAGCCCCTAGCACTTCAAGACTGCAAACCACACTTTCCATGAGAACATACAGGATAGCATAAGGTGATTAGTTGATTCTGGGGCTAGCTTACAAAAGGGACAGAGGATATTAGAGCCTGGAGGCAAGCATGATCTTTCTGCTAACAACACCTTGGTTTTTATGCTACCTAGCAGAGACAGCCAACAAAAGAACAATGATTTTGAGGGGGCTTTTATGTTCCACAAAAAGCAATAATTGAATTTAGGTAGCCCTTTCCCTTCTTCAAAAACCTTGCAGAATGACTTACAAGAAAATGAGCCTTCTGAATCAGGGAGCCTAGAAGTGGAGTCTTCGAGATTAGGATTAGGATTGGCTTGAAGAAGAGATGATTTTAAATCTGCTACACTCTTAGCTTCTCACAGGAACAGGTTTCTTCTAAATTGAAAAAACCATGATTTTTCTGATGATTTGAACATGCACTTAATGCAAGCATTTTTCTGAGTTGAGAGAGAAAAAAGCATTGGAAACGAGAAATTCAGAGGTTTATTTTCCAACCAAGGATCTTCCCAAAACCTAATAGACTCCCCAAATCCCAGTTTGAGCTAAACATTAGAGGGCAAGATAGAGGACAGAGCATCCTTTTTATTTCCTACAAAAAGAATATCAAACCAGATCTTTGAGCATTGATTCTTTGGAATTTCTTTTGGAACCCAATCCTCTAGGGACATTCCATAATTTGCAGACACGTGCCTTCTCCATAGTGCTTGCTTCTTACAACAAAACCTCCACCACCATTTTGGTAGAAGGGAATAATTCCTTGTTTTTAGGGAAGGAATACTTAAGCCTCCAAACTTACTTGATATTCCTTACCACACCTCCTCAGAGAAGCTTAGCTCAAGACTTTTGCTACTTTCTAGTTTTAGCTTCAAAGGAAAGGGACAATCAATCTTGGGTCAACCATGCCATTTTTCCAGAAATAGATCAGAAAGAATTTAATAGCCTCTACTTTCACTTGGGGAGGATCACTGATTATCTTTTCATTGGAATAAAGCTGCCCTATATAGTTCCTTCTGAATTTATTATTCATGGAATTATGGAAATATGAAGTGTTACTATCCCCCTTTTTTAGCCACAACGCCCTAGATTTTTGTTCGATCATTTATTCTTCCATCATGCTAGCTTTCCACAATTCAAGCTTAAGCTACCTTCTCAACCTAAGCTCATCCTCATTTAAGGAAAGGAGTTCACTTTGTAAGTCAATTTTATGGATTGAATCAGCTAGAGCTTTTACCTTTTTTAATATCACCCATATTCTGTTCTTTCCACAACCTGATGTTCGTCTTTAAGTGTTGCGGCTTTTTTTAAAAGGACAAAACCTCCCCAGCCCGTTTTGGTATTTGATTCTCATGAAGACACAACTATTCGTTTGAAGCTCTTTTGAATCAACTAGGCATCAAATACCTTGAAGGTTTTGGACCCCAACCTTTAACCTTATCAGATAATAGCATAGAGAAGAGAGTCTTTTTTGAAGACCATATTGTGAATAGTTCCATCTTTCGAGCCAGGTGTTACATGGTAAAAACCTATGTAGCCTGCTCCATTTTTCATTGCATTGCATATTGCTCCATGTGAAAAACCTCCCTTCCGTTAGCAGATTAGACAATTCAGCTTTACTTACAAAATTCATGAAGCTTTTCGTACCACTTGTAACTATGGTAGATCCCTTCCTTTCACCTAGCTTGAGGATCTCAATGAAGTCGTTCCCCCCCCCCCCCCCCCCCCCCCCCCCCCCCAAACCAACACCATGGTAGTGGATAAGCTTTCCGTTGCTGAACTTGTCCCATCTCCCCACTGCTTTGACTAAGGCCAACAACTCTTTTTTATAAGCAGATAAGCCCTTGTTCTTATTAGAAAGCACCTGACTCTAAAATGCTATTAGTTTAACCTCCTGTATCAACACAGCTCCTAGCCCAACATCAGAAGCATCACATTCAATAATGAAAGTCCTAGCTATTAGTTTAACCTCCTGTATCAACACAGCTCCTAGCCCAACATCAGAAGCATCACATTCAATAATGAAAGTCCTAGAATAATTAGGTAACGCCAGCACTGGAGTGGTGGCCATGGCCACCTTAAGTTGTTGAAAGGCATGTTCTACTGCAGGCCCCTAACTAAAAGCATCCTTCCTGAGCATTAATGTAAGAGGTTCTGCCAATTGACCATACCTACATGGAAATCTTCGGTAGTAACCAGTCAAGCCCAAGAAACCCCTTAATGCCTTTAGGGTGCTAGGCGTTAGCCAATTAACCATACATTTCACCTTGTTAGGATCTATGTCATCTGGGTAGAGTCTGATCTGGTGATAACCAGATCTTAAGTCCAACTTAGAGAAAACCTTAGCTCCTTGTAATTCATCCAGCAGCTTATCAATTACAGGTATTTTAAACTTGTCCTTCACAGTGGCTTGATTTAACTCTCTATAATCAATGCACATTCTCCAGGAATTATCTTTTTTCTTAACTAGTAAAACTGGTGAAGAGAATGGACTTATGCTTGGCCTTATTGTTCCCAAATCCAATAATTCTTTTACCATTTTCTCAATTTCATTTTTTTGAATATAAGGATACTTGTATGACCTCACGTTGATGGGGTTGCTACCTTCCTTCAAGGTGATTATGTGGTCATGTGTTCTTCTAGGAGACAATCCATTTGGTTCTGCAAAGATGTCTTAGAATTCATCAATTACAGTTTGCAACTTCGGTCTAATGGTCAATTGTTCCTTCTGACCATGGTCAATTGTGAATTGATTTTTGCATCTGCTTCCCTGATATGAGGTGGACTTCAAGATTAAGGCTACCTCTTAGCACATGTTTGGTCTTATTCAAAGTGAACTCCATTCTCAAATCCTTAAAATCCCATATCACTGACCCCAGAGTTGCTAACCACTGTCTGCCCAACACTATGTCACAACCACCTAGTGATAATACCCCCATTTCAGCTTGAAACTTCTTTCCTTGCATTGTTCAAGTGAAATCCTTACACACTGCAGTCCTATTTAATTCAATGCCATCAGCTACAATCACTCTCCAAGGTTGTGTAGTCTCCAGTTTACATTAAGTTCTTTTAGCAATACCTGGATCTAGAAAGTTATGAGTGCTGCTAGAATTTGTTAAAATTGTTACCCCTTGCTGCTTGATTTTGCCCCTGATTCTCATATTCTATAAGAAACTGATCCTGTGAGTGCATGCACTAATATCTCCAGCTCCTGTGGTTGATCTTGATTCCCCTCGATTTGCTCTTCATCATCTTCCTTCTCTAATTCTTCCTCTTCTTCCAATTCAGCTTCCAACACAAATAGTTGTCTTCTCTTGTAGACATGACCCCTTACATACTTTTCATCACAATTGAAACATAACCCTTTAGCCCTCCTTTCATCCATTTCCTTAATAGTGATCTTCTTGACATTAGCAATGGTGTTAGTTTCAGTCTTGTGTTAGAAATTATTAGTGGTCATAAAATTGGTTCTAGGGTTGTATCGAGTCTTCCTTGTGATGGCTTCTATGCTCTCGTCTTGGAGCCTAGCTAAGCCTATAACCTATGATATACTCACTGGCTAAAACATCTGAACTCTGAACCCCAGGCCTTAATTCCTCTTTTAATCTACTAACAAAACAACTGATAAAGAAATCTTGAGGCAAACATGTAGTTTGGTTGGATAACTCTTCAAATCTTTCATGGTACTTCTTCATCGAGGTCGTTTGCTTCAATTTTGTAAGCTCTCCATTGCATCATCATATGCAGAAGCCCCAAAGCTGACTATTAAAGCCCATGAAAATTCCTTCCAAGAATGGCTTTGATGTGTTTATCAAACCATCTGAACCATTGTATGGCTTTATCCTCCAGACGTAAAGAAGCCAAACCCACCTTCTGGTGTTCTTTAATCAGATGATAATTCAAGTATCTCTGGCATTTATATAACCATCCCGCTAGGTCTTTTCCATGAAATCTCATAAAATCGACTTTAGCAAACCTGGGTTGCCATTGATTCGACAAACCTATGAATGAACCCATGTTCGAACATTCTGCCGGCACCAGTGGTACAACATTCTTGGCCGCTGCCTGGTCATACTTCGGATTAATGGCAGAAACCAGTGATTTGATCTCTTCTAAAGCCTTCATGTGCTTATTAGTGGTGTCCTTCAAACTCCAGTAGTTCTCCTCCAATTGCTTCACGTCTTGTGACTTAGTTCGGTTGGCCATCTCTGGTCATCCTCACAGGCTAGGAAAGCTCGCTCTAATATCAAATGATGGGTTCTCACGGAAGAAGATAACAAAAGAGTCAGAATAGAGCATGAAATGCTCTGAAGTTTTATTGAAGAAACATAAGTGTTTAGGTACAAAACAAATCATAAAAGAATAGTATCTTTAATGCCTTAAGCTAATTCCCCTAACTTGCTATATAGACCCTCTCTTCCCTCTGCAATTATAATTCCCGCCCAATCCCCGTTAGTTGCTCTGTTATAACAAACTAACCCCCAATTAACCGTAAACCAGCTAATCCTTCTCTTAGCCACTTTTTGAGATATAACCACATGTAGTAATTGCCCTCTTATGATTCTCTTAATTCCCAATTAAGTCATTCATCATTCTTGCCGCTTTTATATCCTGCCAAAATTTTGAGGTCAACCAAAATGTAAAAAAATTACAAAAACATACATATAAAAATAATACAGTTAATGGAGATAATACATATATCATATATAAAGAGTTACATATGGAGTTTCCAAAAATGTACAATTACACAAAGATATGCATATGAAAGAAGAACTTTAAGAAAATATCCCTTTTATTTTCTCCCTTTATTCAACGTATTTAATAATTTATTTAAAAATTAAAACTAAAAGTTGACATGGTTTTATTCTATGTATTTAATAATTTTATCTAAAACTTAAAATTAGAAGTTGGGTTATCCACATCAGATGCCATGTATGCCGGTAATCAAATGTGATGGGTTAAAACTACTAGCCTTAGCATTTCTCAAAGTTTAAAGGGTACCATTTTGTCCTATAAAAGATAGATTTAATTTAACCAGAGACCGATACCCCATGTAAAATGATTATAGTTACTTTAACACGTCCAACCTTCAATTTTACCATAGCATCCAAGTAATAAATAACTATAAAAAAAAATTACATCAGTAATTGTATGATGCATGCATTAAATTTATATCTACTACTTACAATGCAAACAAATTAGTAGTTTCCTCTCTTGAAAATTATATTGATAGGAATGTTTCAAACAATTATTACTGTTACCACTACTTGTCATGCTCTACCATCGTTATTTTAACTTATTTTTATTATTAATAAAATAACTCCTACCATAAGAATTTTTAAATATAATCAGCAATAATCAAAACTATCGTCCGACCACTTCAACTAGCTATAAAAAAAAGGCCCAGTGGTCATATTGATTGTTAATGCATGGCTAAATTTCAAAAGCTAAGTCAACAACACTCAAATTGAAACGAAATGTAGAGACTAGTATTTTCCTTAAGCTCAAATACTTGAAACATTACAGTCCTAATGCACTCTTACTTCTAACCTCCACTCGTCTATATAGATTTACACCTCCTTAGTGAAAGGTAGCAATCAAACCAAATGGATCCTTAAGATTGACTTCCAATAATTTTTGTTCTATCGGAACATTTTAAAAAATTCATATATAAGATATTTTTTAACTTTGTACAATATTATAGAACAATAATTTGTTACCCAAATTTAGTATCTAGAAAAGGATTTTAAAATTTTTTTGCTATTGTGATATAATTGATCTCCGTGCTTAGTATAATGTGATTGAAGTTGCTGAGAAGATGACTCACAATGAATATCTGATCTCTACATGGAATCCAAGTGAAGAATTCTTCTACTGTGTAAAGAATCAATGAAGATTAAATATGTGAAGAGATTTCAACAAGTCTACAAAAGTCTCATTGAAGTGATCTTTAATGAAGAATGAAGAATTACTAACAAAGAGAGGAAATCAGAAATGAAATATTGTGAAGCTCTACGTAGTTGAGGAAGTTTTGGAAATGAAGAAGAAAAGATGAACATTAATCTAATAAAGCTTTGGCTGTTTGAGATTCAGGAAGAAGATCAATATCCAATGATTGATTCAATCCAAATTGAATAGAAGTTAACTCTGATGAGTTAAAAAGATTTGATTGATCATCATACCCCAAAGACATACTTCTTGAAGATCTTATACCTTTGCTAAGATGATCTGAATCATTGAAAAATAAAATACTGAATTCTGGGCAATGAGGGGACTCATGGAAATGAGGAGTCGCCTCCTGATCACAGACGTAAAAGGTCTGAAGACAAAATAGGCAATGAAGGGACTCATGAAAGTAAGGTGTCGCCTCTTGCACACAGAAGCAAAAAGGCATGAAGACAAACTGGACAATGAGGGGACTCATGGAAATGAGGTGTCACCTCTTGAACACAGAAACAAAAAGCCTGGAGACCAAGTAGGCAATGAGTGGACATATTGTCATGAAGTGTCACCTCATGGAGATAGACGTGAAGACTTGAAGATGAAATGAACAATAAGCAGACACATAAAGACAAAGAGTTGCCTCTTGGTAGCAGAAGTAAAAAGGCTTGAAGTTTAAACGATCAATAAGCGGACACATGATAATGAAGTGTCGCCTCATAACAGCAGAAGTCGAAGATGTGAAGATAGAATGAACAGAGAGTCGCCTCATCGACATGAAGAGGGGACTCATGAACTCAATGAACATCGTCTGGTAAATGCAGAAGCAGAAAGTGTTGACTCTACAGACCTAGAGCTGACTCCCTCTGATATAACGGCTATTTTTCTTAACGTTATAACGGACTGGACGTGCATTTATGATACCCAACCACCTCCAACGGATGCAATCAATGCAAGTGTATATATACTAGCCTCCAACTGCATTTATATACAAAAATCAAGAGGAAGAAACAACAAGAAACAAGAATCACTGATTAACCTGATATTCCTGAACATTCTTCCTATTTTATTCTTGAGTGAGCTTTGATTGTAAATCTACTCTTGCTAGAGAGTTTGTTTGTTACTTGTATATTCATATACACTTGTAATTGAGAGTTTAGAGAGTTCTCTTATGTGAAGCAAAACTCTTGTAAGTTTAAGTGGAGCTTGGACAAAACCACTTGGGGATTGAAGAGCTTGATGAGGAGTTCTTTGTAAAGTGAGTTGAGCACTTTGTCAATCAGTGGCCCATCTTATAATAGGTGATTACATAGTGGAAGAAGACTTCAATGAGTTCTTGGGGTGAGGACGTAGACCACGGTTTGTGGCTGAATCTCGGTAAATTTGTGTCTCTCTTCTATTGCTCTGTTTTTTTTGCTTCTACTGATAACATTGCATTACACATAGATTTATCTCTGCTATATTGTTTAGATTAATTTTGATTAATCTTAACTTGTATTAATCTTCGAAAAACCCAATTCACCCCCCTCTTGGGTTGCCTTTTGGACCAACAGGAACTTCAAACACTAACTATATATCTGGAATGAAATGGTGTTTTATTCTATACGTATATATATATATATATATATATGATTTACGAAATTTGACAAATTCAAATAGCATATGAGAATTTCACATATTTGGACCCTAATAGATTCTTTGTTACCTTAAGATCGATTGATAAAATACAGCTTCTAATTATCTTCTGCACAATGGTCTTTTGGTAATTAACATAGACAATCACTAACTAAAATGAGGCCTATAACATGATCGTTCTACAAATAGAATTTTTTTTTCTTAGTCATTATCTTTATGCACAAAATGACAATGATTTCAATTGGTTATCCATACTCTCCGTGAGATGTTATTTATGTATTACATGATATTAATATTCGCCCTAATATTAGCTAAGATTAAAGTTATTTGTAATTAATTCAGCTTAGATAAAAGAAATGGTATATTTACCTTTAAAATGAAGTAGCATTTAAATCTTAAAATTATATTATAGTAGTGAGAGTTTTTAGGTTATTTAAAATTGTATTTTTAAACCACTAAAAATTGTAATAGTGTTATTTTAATATTACCAAACATTTAATTTTTAGAAATTTCAAGGAGTGATTATAGGAAAATATGTAATAGTTTGAATTTTGAAAGAGATTGTAGGTAAGATTTTAAGAAAGTATGATAAAATTATTTTTTTTAACCAATCAAATTGTGACAGTGTTATTTTAATATTATCAAACAATTAATTTTTAAAATTTTAAGGAAGTAATTTTAGGATATATATAACAGAAATTAAAGGTCTCTACATGTTATATATAATTCTATTAGTAAGAGCTTTTAGGCTAACCAATTAAGTTGCAACATGTGTTATTTTAATTATAAAAAAAATAATATCAGTAAAAATTGGATTGGGAGTTTGAATTTTAAAGACCTCCTAACTCATTGTTACAATATAGTGCATAGATATAGATATTATTTTGACTATCTAAAAGGGGAGGAACAAAAAAAAAAAAACCAAAAAGTTGGATCTCAACTCTCAAGTTCTCAACACACAATATCTTCCGCCAGAATCAATATTAGGCTGGACGACAAAGTGAGGAAAACATATTTTGCAAGTAGGCTGCTCCTACCGGACATCAATTAAAATATCATGATAAAAAAGGAATTAGGTAATTGCACTTTACCTCTGGTAATTTGTCCAAAAATTACATGAACTATTCGTGATTTAAAAATAAACACATAATCGTTTAGACATATCTACAAGATAAATTAAACTTTAACAAATTTGGTAAAAGAACAAAAATATCCTTACAAAGTACAACCTTTTATTTAACAAAAAAAAAAACACAAAATCATCCTTTTAATGTTCTATTTTGAAGAGACGAAATAATAAACAAACTCTGTGACAAAATCACCGTTAGTTCAAACAGTTTCTATTCTCAAGTTTAAATCACATGATTAACGTGTTTACTTTTAAATCACGTTGAGATCATATAATTTTCAAACAAACTACAAATGTAATTACCCCAAAAGAATAACACCTTCATCTAATTCTATTTATTTATTTTTATGAAAAAAGTTCACGCACATCTGAGATTAACGAATTGCATTTGTGCATGGTGATTGGTGAAGTCGATTAACAAGACCAAGCCTGTCCAACACTCGGCCGAACGTCCAAACAAGCTAGCTCTAAACATGATGTTTAGCCCTGTCATTAAACCAAGAAAAAAGTGACGGACCCAAAAAAAAAAAAAAAAAAAAACAAAGAAGTAAAAAGAAGCGAAACTGGCTTCATATGAATGCTTTCTAGACCGACCTAAACAGCAATATAAAGCAAGAAGAGAGCCTTCAGTTGTGCAATTCACAACTTCCTCAATTCTTTTTATTTTAATCTTGTCGTTCCAATGCCTAAACTCCTATTTCAGCAAAAATTAGAAGTCAAAGCATCTTCTCTTGTGCATCTTTCCCAAAGGCCTGACTTTCAGTGTCTTCTTTTTCTGCAGTGCCGGTAGAAGTAATGTCACTCTTTACTATCATCTCCAGTTCTCAAGCTGCCAGCTGCAGTTTTTTGACTCGGATTTCCTAAACCAACCTCCTCATCGAAGTGCTTGCTTCGCTCTACCTCTTCATCAGCAACATCAGCACATTTTTTATCTTCTTCTTTATCACCCCTGATCAGATGAATAGGTAAACAAATATTAGTATGCCAGCAGCAGAAAGGAAATAAGTCTTAATTACAAACCCAGGAAACCAATTGGACCGCCCCCAAGCAAAGAACAATCAACCATTACCCATTTTAGTTTTCATTTTCAAGTGGCAAACTAAACTTTCATAGGCAGCAGAGTTGGCACACAGGTCATTTTCCAAAGGCAGATTGAGTTGCCACTTTCAATTTTATTGACCTATGTCAGTTATAGAAACAATATGTTGAATGCCTGAAGAACAAAACGGCAACTCTGAGTTTGAATTAATGGATGTCCTTCCTGAAGGACCAGACACGGTTCTAAGTACCACAGAAGCTGCATGCCAGAGGTCTCTAGCGTCAAAAACTCAGCCCAATCCAATAATGGTTTGCAGAAAAGACTCCAATAGATAGCGAAAATCTCTCTGAATATTCGCCAACAATGTCAATCAATCTTCATTTGATCATGAAGGAACAAGCTGCTTAGGAGATTTAAAGGGAACGAAAAAAGAGAAAATGACTCTTTCATACAAAAAGAAGGGGAAGATTGACAATCCTACTGGCGTTCATCACCACGTTGCAATGACTGCTGTGAACTTGGTGCATGTGTATCAACAACATGATTGCTGACAAAGGACAGCTGGCATAACATAGTTGTCGTACAAAGACATAATTGAGTCAAACAAGGTACTGGACAGTTGAAGGTTACTAGGCAGAGGTTAGGGGTAGAGACGTTCATGCAAATCCCATGCTCAGCAAATCCTTACCAACCTCCATTGAATCAGGATATTCATGCAAACTTGCCAACATAGTTCTTACTCTTATACAATGATAGTACTTGCGATTATCAAATCATTTTCATCCAACCAGTCCAATATTTAATGAGTGTAAATTCTCCTGTGATCTTTTTTTTTTTTTTTTAAGGGTAGAACTTTTCTATCTCTAGAGCAACATAGGATATCAAATCCATCATTTGGACAGTTAGATGGCCCAACATTTTTTCAGTGCTTGATCCATATCTGTGGTCAAGAAAATAATGCATCTGTATTCTGTGATAAATGTGATATTGAAATTTAATTGATTTATTCCCATAATCTGACTTATATCTCCAGGCAAGACCTTAATCTAATGTGCCCTTGCCCTCATAGTTGATTAACTGATCATATTTTAAGTGGTTATCATTTCAAAGCCATACACCGCTTGGGCAGTACACACTTGTTTAAGTGGTTATCATTTCTAAGGAAATCTTTTGAGCTGAGTCCTCGTTTGTTTAAGGTCAGCTCGTTAATCAGAACAAGCTCAAATTTTGGCTCAACCTCTGCTAGCTTAAATGAACTTCAAATGATCCAGACTCAATCTGTTTGTGAACCACTTCGCTCATTTTAGAGGACTGGACAGAGAAATGATTGGGCTGCAAGGCAATCGCAGAATCTAACATTTGGTAATATGAAAAATCCAATATTGCTACCTACAAAATCCAATATGTCCAAGAGCCTAATCAAGATTACCTTGTTATCACTGAAGCTAAGCTCCTGAAACAATTGGACTCAAGACCCAACTTGGCTTGTTAAGCTGCTAACATGCCTAAACCCAAGCTTGAGTTGCTATCTGGTTGGTTGTATAATATAATTCCTAACTATTGCAAAGCAACAGTAAAAGGTTTCCAAGGACGAATGATGTGAACATACCCAGAATATATAACAAGCCCAATGGCAACAGCAGCAAAGGCTATGAAGTACATCCAATCAACCTGTTGAGGAATACTGGATTCAGATTGACAGTTCTAGATTGTAACAAATATCAACTTCAACCTTGAACCTCAGAATTTATCTAGATCTCCAATGAAATATTAATCAATTTTGTTCTTACAAACCTTTTCATGGTATGCAAAGATGCGAATTAAGACAGTCCACATGTCTGAGGTCAACAAAGACAGGTTTAGCATTGTGGACCCACTGATCTGTGTGGCAAAGAGAGAAATTTAGAAGAAAGATTAATCGGATAAAAACTAATAGCAGTATTAAGTAAAACTGCAAATGTAAAAGATTTACGACCAACAGTGGGCAACATATTAGATGATTGAATGGAAATCCATAATTTTTGTCATTAATTGCTTCAATTATTGAGGAAATAGTGCAGTTACATAAGATTGCAGTGTATAAATTTTGTCTACATATGCTCAAGATATTAAAACATGAAATAATCTTAGGCTGGGTTTGTTTCATTCGAGAATTGTGGAAAAAATAATTTCTAGGAAAATGGCAAAGTATGCTGGTTTTTTAGCTTAGAACTCCAAAAGTTTGGGAAAATATATTCCAAATTCTTAGAAAAAGCTGTGAAAACATCTTCCCAGACTTTGACCCAGATGTTATCTTCCAAATTGAGGCAAAAGCCATTAAAGAGTCCTTTTATATTGTTTTATTTCTTTCTCTCATCCAATAAGACTGTCAATCCAAGCCGACCTTCTCTCTCTCTCAAGGTCTCAACGTTCTCTATTTGTTATATCTATTTATAATGTTCTGTATATAGGTATATTTCAATGAAGGAAAATTTCCTTACACCAGTTTCTAATATTGACCAAACAACTGAAAATTTAGGGAATATAATTTTTTTCTAGGAAATATTTTTCGGGGAAAAAATTCCTTCCTAGATTTTATTCTCTGGTGAAACAAACACAACCATAGGGAAAGCGGAGAATCCCTGCAACTTGAATATAGCAAGTTCGTGACTAATTTAGGAATTTTTTGTTGCAAGGGTAAAATATATATTTTTTCCATTATAACTAGGGTAGATTTTTTGTAATGACAATTTTCAAGAACCAATCCACCACCATGTTCTTTTTGGCCATTCCTATCCTGAGTACTTTGATTTCTACCAAACCACTCCACGAAGTGCATATGCAGGTCTTTGTTTCAAATGGCTAACCACAAGGACTCTCCCTCGTCTGGTTTCAAATGGGTTTACCTCATTCATTTTAGTTCCCTGCTGATCAGCAAAGAACTACAATGGATGACAAAAAGCTTCGGTTCTACCCTTACACTACACTTGTGCCCGTTTTGGCACCTTCAACATCCTTGTCCATTTTCATACCTTTCAGGCCAAGTAGCACCTGGTTGGTCTCTCAATACTCATTCAGACCGAGGTCCCCTTGTTATCTTCGCCAAAAATAGAAAAAGAAGAAACTCGAAAGAAGTAAAATTTCAGTCATTGTTGCATAATCCATCTTAGACAATATTAACTAAGTTGGGTTTCAATTAGTGCGGCTAATATTCACAAACAAAATCATCTCTTGATTTGTGCAACCTCAAACTAGAATTAGAGAAAGGTGAGAACGCACAATAATGAAGACCTTGCTATGGAGAAGGCAAAGACACAAATAACAAGAAGGAAGAAAAAATGGAACCCTCAACCAGATGTAAGCTTACAGAAATTTAAAATAAAAACTTGGTTAAGAAGGAGGAGGTGAAGAAGAAGAATCCTTAAAAAGATATCCTGCACATGCAAATTGCAATGATGATAGCCCTGATCAACCATTTCTTTCAAACTACAATATTAAGCCCACATTTTGTGGGTGCACCACAATAGCATATATTTAGTGGTCGCAAGCACAAAATCATAGACGGAAACGTTCAAAAACTCAAATCCATACCTTGAGCAAGACCGGGACACCTGAGTAAAACAGAAACATTGCCCCTGCAAATCCAATAAAAGGAAGCACCTAAAATTGAAAGAACATGAGGCATGTTAAACTAAACTCTTTTCAAGAGAAAAACATCAAACTTCTTTATATACGGAAAACTAAAAGGTATACAAACCAACAAAATAATAGGCTGCATAGGAGGTGATTCACTCTTCATTTTAATTATTCTCTCTCAAATGTAATCCTAATCCATATTCACTGATTAGCATATTGTTGGGATGGCTTCCAAAAACAAATAAGAAATTGCTACAATGTAATTTATCCTGACAGAAACGGAGTTTGAACCAGTAAGACTACTGTTCTCCATGAAAGGTTTTTATGTCAAGATTTTTTAACCCATAAGGCATTTAATACATTTACTTCAACTTTTGCTTTTGCCACTAGTTGTTTGCCACTTTGTTTTACCAATATATTAATAAATTTACATCTGCAACAACCACAAAAAATAATAATCTAAATTAAAAGATAAAGTTGAATTGAAGCATTTGAACTTTTTTTCTGGAAACACTGGTCAGAGGCAAGAAATCTCATAACGTTTGAACCCACAACATAAAAGTGAAATCACATCGAACAATTGAAGATTTTAGATGTTACAGTCTTATTAAACTTAGCAAACTATGAAAAATAAACTAAATAAGGGTTGAAATCAGGCATTTTATACCATGATTTTGAAGGGAAATGCATCCGCACATGTCAGTTTGTTCTGGATATAAATCCACCACCCTATGTAAAAAGTTGCTTTTACTTCCAAAGGCAACAGTTCTTATGTACCAAATGAGTCATGTTTACTTGAAGGTCTTAAAATTTCCTTACCAGCAGGAACCAAAACAAAGTGCAACTAAATAATTTCAAACTAAATACCTGTTGAAAATTTTAAACTGAAATTTACTAAAAAAGTTTTCAAGTCCTGCATTACAACAGCAAATCGAATACACCTTACAATTGGCTACAACATGTAATATAAATTAGTTTATTTTTCATTCATTTTTAACATTAAACTTCCACGTTTGCCTCTTCAATTCCCTGGATTTTTTTTATTTTTTTTATTTTGAGAGAGAGAGAGAAAAAGAGTTGAAAAAGAGACTTACTGCCCCAGCCGACCACTGGATAGATTTGAGCTCATTACGCTCAAGTATGCTTCTGAAAGCATTGTCAGAGAATACAAGTAGAAGACAACAAAAAAAAAACAATATATATAGAAAAGATTGCAGAGTTGTTCTATAGAACATCAAAATATCCAAGGATATGAACTATGAACACACAACAAAATATTAAGATTACAAAGCAATGAGCATTTAGGAATTAAAGCATAACAAATTATCATTAAGCTTTAGCAAACCTATTTGACTGCCTCCAGAATGGTAAGCAATGAATGTTGGTAATAATCATAATTTCCAAAACAACGGAAGTAGGATACATTTGGCAAGCACTGATAATAGCACCAAAAAATCCCAGCATTGCCATGAGTTCAACCCTATCAGCACTTTTCACAAAGAACTCCTTCAGAAGACAGAGAACAAGGATTAATAATGCAAAATTATATACACCAGAGTTCAAAAATGAATAAATAAAAATAACTTGCACCCAAACACACGAGTGCCCGCCTTCATATATAGATAGTCTCCAGCCATTAGGTAGCCTTATGAGCCCCACTGAGTGGCATAGCCCAACTAACTTGAAAACAATTATTCAAAACCAATATTTTCTTAATAATTTCCCATGAAATAGACATTAAAACCATCAAATAAAAAAATAAAAAATAAAAGTAAACTACTGAACTTATAATAATCATCTTGAACCCTGAAATTCACCATGAAACAGAATGTACAGGTATGCTACTTGAGACGCACTCACTAGAACTGTCTTCATTGCCTCCATGGCCTTTAAAGCAAGCAATAGCACATTTTCACTCAACACATGGAAGCAAACAAACATTTAAAACAAGTAATTGCACATTTTCACTCAACAAATGGAAGCAACCAGAAACTTCTACCAGTATTGGTCTCGTAACAGAATAAGGTACAAAAAGAGACACCTAGAAGCAAAACCAGCAAGGAGAATATGAAATAACTATGCAGGCCCCTTCACTTAAACCCGAAAAGATACAATGACCAAAGGGGGAAGAGAGGGAAGAAAAATGGGAGGAAAGGGCCCCGGGGGAAGGGGGTGGAGGAGAACATGGACAGAGACAAAGACCAAGAAAAGAAAAAAAATGAGAGAGAGAGAGATAGAGAAGCAGGAGATGAAGTGTTGTAAAACAAGCAAAAGGAGGTTCCAAGAAAAAGTAGAGCGAGGCAGTAACATCATGTTTCTGATAAGTATAGAGCAAGGCAGTAACATTTACAGCATGTCTAATAATAATGAAGCATGAGACATGGAGAGAAGACCATTTCAATCCAAACAAAAAAAATCCTTTACAACAATAAAAGAGCATTTTAGAAACAATCTTAGATGCTGGGGAGGAGAGAGGGTAGGGTTTGAGTGAACAGCCAATAGGAATAGGCACATCCTTTTCCTAAATTCAAAAATTTCAATGAAATGGCCATGAACCAGATATTCATGTCTGCTATACAAAAAATAGGATAAACTTGCACACCTCGCTGACATTACTGATAGCATACAGTGTAGATCCAGCAATCACAAGCATGTCCCCTTTAAGTGGGTTGCTCCCTCCTACAAGCCACAATAAAACTCATAAAATAAGGACAACTAATTTCAGAGTTTCAGTATATAACATTTCTCTGAAAACAGATCCAACTAGAAATTGAGAAATTATACCCTGCAAAGTATATTCATGGACTCTTTTAGGATTAAAACCTAGACATGCAATTATTACGTTGAGAAAGGGATGACAATTACAATATCAGATCAATATATCCAGATGAGCTCCATTCAAATAAGAATCTGGCTTATACATGTTTTTTTTTTTTTTTTTTTGGATAAGTAAAGCAACTTTTGAGACACATGTTATGGGTGAAATTGAACACACATTCAACAATCTTAATATTTGAAGTTGCTTAATTAGGTTCTTGAGTTTTTTCTTCTTTTTTTCATTTTCGCCCTCTTGTTTTTGTTTCTCTCTAAATTAAAATCTGGTCAAGTGTAAAACATGAGCCATACGGCCTATGGCCATGACACCAAAAAGTAATGAATTTGATATTGCTTCTCTCCTCTTTGCTAGCCTATGAAAGTATAAAAGCACATTTGCTAAGGAGTTCCAAAATACAACACTACCAAGATACAAGAAACCATGTGCAGGGGTGCCTTTGACCTTAGTAGTGAAGAAAACACCATTATACTAAGAAAACATATATCCATACCATTTATTAAAAAGTGAGAACACCAGTTGGGTGTTCCCGTCTTCTAAAACCCTAACATCAACTAAAAATTTGAATAGAGGCTCCTATTTTTTTATGCAAATACAGACAAGTCGGAAATTGATTAACTGATTTGTGACGGAGACAGGTAAAAAGGATGAGAGAAAAAAATTAGATTCCATAAAAAACTATCCCACTTCATTTTTTTTTTTTTTTTGGAGAAACTGCCTTTAATTGACCTCATCTATCTCACATGACTTTTTGTGCTACACACACAAAGTGTGTGCTGTCCCTCTAGTCTTATATAACATTTTTTGTTAGTTGAAGAGACCTTAGGCAGTCTAATCAGTATCTTTTACAAATCTCAAGTCAACACACTCAGACCAGAAATAAAATTATTACCACTAAAAAGAAACTTATATAAAAAGTATAAACAATTTTAAGGATTTATGGACACCATAGTATATTATATGATTTTTACAAGGAACAGTAAACATACTCCCCTACAATTGATGCATCTCTTTTACAAGACTTAGACCATACTCCAACAAGTATGAATGTCCCACCATATCTAGTAAATTTGTTACAAGTGGCTTCTTTATCAAGTAATGATCGGCATCAACCAAGTTTCTCCGACTATTTCAATTAAGTTTTTTAAGAAAAACATTTAAAAAAAATGTTGCTTAAATTAAAAACTGTCTGCTATCCATTTCACAGAAACTACCTACTATTAAAATTAAGCATATATGAAAATTTTAAATTAAGCATTAACAATGGGGAACCAAAAAAATTTATCCAATGACCAGTAAGAAAGCAAACAAACTTTAAATATAGATCAAATATATATATCAAAGTAGTTAAATGTCCATGGACTCCATAAATGTTTGACAAACCTGGCAAACCAAAGACTTGTGTTGGGGGGCCAAGGTAAAAAAAAAAAAAAATTTTGTAAGGATCAAGGTAAAATTTCTTTATTTATTTATTTATTTTGGTTGTTGGGGGGGGGGGGGGGGGGGGGGGGGGGGCGCCAATACACTATATTTGTTTGATCGTAAATACCCAAAAATCTATAGGAGGTATAAAGAATTTTGAAATTTTTGGGAGGGACGCCCGGCGCCCCCCCCTCCCCCAGGTCTGTCCCTACACTTATACATTCAGAAGCTAGCCTCTAGCAAATTATGCTTTAAGAAGCATGGACATGCGGACATTACAATTTTCAAACAATGCATGACATAACATGGAGGTGAAACAGGAAAATATTATTTTTTTATACATCTTTTTATTTTCTATATTTTAATTATATGAAAATGTTACAGGCAACAGCCATTAAATTGCTTAGGCCATGAGATCCGCAGTAAAAATAGCACAGTCCAAATATAATTATACCAAAATTTTCCAAATACAAGAGACTAAGAAGCACTAATACGGACATTGGACACAAATATGACACAACACAGACACACCGAAATGACAATTTTCAAAAAGATAAGGACACAACACAACAAGAAGTAAGTATATTTTTATATGTATACATGAAAATAATAACTGTTTCTTTATTTTTTTTACATTGTAAATACATTTATATTTTATTGTATCAAAATAATAAGAAATTATTTTGCACATTCTACGCGGTGGAAAAGAAGTATGATAAAAAAATTCATAATACTTATTTCAAACAAATTAAAATTTTTGAGTCTTAGAATTCCTATAATTAAAAAGTCTAGAGGGATTTTACAGGTCTAAATCCACATGGTTTTTATTTTATAATTGAATCCCAAGTGAATTTTTCAGATTTTCAATGTGTACAATATGTGTCCAAGTGATAACCATATATGTACCCCAAGTATTCAGACTCCAAGTACAAAAAATTTTAAAAAAAAATAATAGAACAAGTTAGGGCGCATATCCATTAGATATTGGGAGTGTCTGACATGGTGCCCAACAAGAAAATGTAAACTTCTTAGAAGTGTCCATACTTTTTAGACAAGAGAAGAGCAGTCTCCAAAAATGAAGAAGATCATATTCTTCAAAAAGAAAAGAAGAGCACAATCTTCTACAAGAAAAGAAAGCAAACGACAAAAGAAAACAAGAGCACTGTCTTCAAAAAGAAAAGGAGAGCAAAAGACAAAAGAGAAAAAAGAAGAACACTGTCATCCAAATAACAGAGAAAAAGAAGAAGTAGAAAAATAAAAGAAAAGCTGAGCAGAATTCCAGAGGGCACCAGGTTTGGTACAGTTGGGCCTCTTGATGGAGATAAAAAATAAATAAATAATTTTAAGTTTATGTTTTGTTTTATTTGAGAATGTTATCTTTAATAAGAGTCTATTTTAGATTTTGTTTCCTCAGTGGATAAGGCCATATAAGTAGTATATATATGGCTAACTGTGTAAGGTTTTAATTAGTTTTTTATGATTATTGAATTGATTGAGTACTGAATTATCTCTCCGTAAGGTTTCTCTCCCCAGTTCGCTTCATCGTCTTTTCTACCCATTCTGATTCTTTTCTCCTTTTTTCTTCTACCTATTCTATTTCTACGATTCCTTAATTCTCTCATTACGTGTCCTACATCACCTCTCTTCTTTTTCTTCTTCTTCTTCTTCTTCTTCTTCTTCTTCTTCTTCTTCTTCTTCTTCCTCCTCTTTTGCGCCACCATTGCTATGCCACTGCTGCTGCTCTTTCCTTCTCTTCTTCTGCTGCTGCTGTGCTGTGCCTGCTGCCACTGCTTTTCTTCTTCATGGCTGTCTTGGATGTCCATAAAATGGAAAGCATGTCCGGAGTTTGTCCAGTGCATGTCTGGGTCAACAACTTTTTTTTAGAAGTTAGGACATGGATCTATGCTGTCTAACACGTGTCAACGCATGCCCATGACTGACAGGTGTTGAACATGCATACGGCCAAAGGCAACAGATCTGGTACAGGAAGGTCTGTCTTCTTTCTCTTCTTCATCTTTTGTGCCTCTGTGGCTGCGCCACTGCTACTGCTGCGTCGCCGTTGCTGTGCTGCTGCTCTTTCCTCCTCTTCTTCTATTGCTGCAATGACCCTGCTGCCACCACTCTTCTTGTTCTTCTTGGTTGTGACTTGAACGTGTCCAGCATGTACCCAGGAAAACAAAAATAGAACATGGGTCTACACATGTACATCAGCGCACGTCCAACACACCTCTCCTGTAGGTGTATTGGTGCTTCATAGATTGTGCTTATCATTTGTATTTTTTTGGTTTACTTTTTTTTTTCTGGTTTAGCTTGTCATTGTTGATTAAGGAACAACAGAACAACTATTACACATACAATCCACATAAACATAACCAGTTAAGCAGACAACATCACCTTTTTCAGGGACACTGTGATTACATGCATTACAATTCACAATTCATGGACAAAACCAAACAACCCCCTCCTCCTCCTCCCACATTTTGGAAAGGAAAAAACCAACAAAGAAGGTAAAACCACAAGAAAAAATTGTGACTATCACCATAGCAGGTGCATAAAAAGAACAGTACAAAGTTCAGACTAATTACATAAAACGGCATTTACTTACCTGACCGGTCTTTTGCATGCACATCAGAAAAGACAACCACAATAAGACCAGCAACACAGATAGCAATGCCAATAAATTTTCTGAATCTGTACTTTGTCTTCAAGAAGAACCAGGTGAGAAATATGACAGACGGGATTGTCCAACAATCCAGCAGCATAACACTTGTCAGGGATGTGTACTGATATGCCTTCACCACTGCACATCAAAATATCTTCAAATCAACCCCTGTGAGTCTGTGACAGTTAACTTTATCAAATCAACAAAGAATCCATCATTTATGTAGCTTATATTTGCATGTGTATCTTTTACATGGGAGGTCCCAAAATGGTTTTTTCATGTGAATTGAGAATTTTCTACTGAAAGTGGAGTATTGTGCTTTTTACTATGAAAAGCGATAAATTCCATATGTGTATCAATCAATTTTATTTTATTTTTATAATTAAGAGTAAAATTGTATTTGAAAAGCATCAAGAGGATGCTACCCATGTACAAGACGGTTGAAAAAACCAAAAAGCCCCACGGGTAGTGTACTGCTTACACTTCCAAGGTATCTGAAATCCAAAAATTGGCCTAAATTGAGTGGAATCCTACCCAAAAGCCAACTATACAAAATAGCCAGAGAATTACTTTTCCCTCCGTACAGTGGTTGCTCTAACTCCTCAAAAGATGTCCTATTTCTCTCTCCCCACAAATCGACCACATCAAGCAAAATGGGTCAAGGATCCATGCTTTCCTCCTCCTATCCACCCTTCCAGCCCACCAACTGTGTAAACACTCTTCCACCCCTTCACAGAACTCCTTTACAATTGCACAATGAAGGAAAATATGTGATACCAATTCTCCATCCCTCTGACATAGGTAGCACAAATTATTAACGATTTGGAGCCTCCTAATCAGATTATAAATGGTTAGGATCTTCCCCCGATCCGCACAACAGACAAAAAATGCAACCTTCAAAGGCATGTCATGGGACCAAATCTTCCTCCAAAACCAATCCACCCCTCTTTGACCCAAAAGCAAGTTATAGAAGGACTTCACACTGAATTTGAACTCCCTAAATGCTAACCATAGCAAAACATCATGCCCAGTCCCAATGTTATAAATAGTAAATCATCTCACGCATCTCCTCATATTCCCCAATCTCCCAGTTCTAAAGGTTTCTTCTCATATGTAAGTCCTAAGGAAATTAACTATTCACACATCGAAGATAATCATGCACAAAACCTCCTGATCCACCGCTAAAGAAAACATAGCTGGAAAAGCCTCCTCCAAACTCCCACTACTCTTCTCCAATACCTCTCTCCTTCACAAGAAAATCTCCACAACCATTTCCCCAAGAGGGCTGTGTTAAATAGACCATTCCCTCTGTGTATCCCAAGGGTCAAAATTTCGTTTCGAGGGGTCGTTTCGGTTGGCTCAGAAACGGAAAAGTTTTGGAAACATTTCGGAAATGTTTCGGAATGTTTCGGAAACATTTCCAAAGTGAGAAATATTAAAATAGTAAAATACAATCTTTTGTATAAAAATTGTACACCTTTTATAAAAATTTTAAATTCGGGTTAATACAACTTATTGTTTAGGCATATAGCATTGTGTTTTGATACATTTTTCTATGTTTCAGTGTGTTTTAATTGTAATAATAGTGTTTCGTTATTCCACTAGTATTTCGTTTCTGTCCCTTAAGAAACGGAAACTTTTCGGCCGTTTCGGTGGAAACAAATAGAAATTTTGTTCCTTGGTGTATCCATCGTTACTTTCATTAATAACCGACCCAATCAGTTTTCAAAATGATACCTCCTGATAGTGGCATCTTTTGGTCTCAAAACTACCATCAAAAATCAAAATTCTCGGTGTTAATTTCCACAGTTCTTAAATATAGGTAAACATTTTTCTCTCTAACCAATGGTAGTCTGAATCAGCAGTATTGTGTTTAACTATTAATCCATCCATTATATCCTCAAAAAATCATTAACTGGTTTTCAAACCAACCGCTTCCCCAATGCTGTGTCTCATTCATCCAGTACACTTTCCACTAATCTAGATAGGGCATGTTGAAGTGTAAGACCAAGAAAGAGATCTTATAGCAGAAGACTAGAATCATAACCCAATCTTCCAATGAACGGGGAGAAGATGTGTCCAGAATACTCTAGGACTATTGTTATAGATATATCGAATTTACTTCAATTGCAGCACATAATCATAGGATGTTGTTACCATCGTTGAAGAATACAGTCACACTATTGAGAAGCAACTGTTAGAAAGATTACTTCTGGTTGAACTTTTTACTTCTTTTTCATAAGTTACTTCTGATTAAACTTATGGGTTTGCTAATGTTCTTTGTATTGCATTCCAGCATTATACTTTGAAAAGTTCTATTGCAAAAGAAATTCAAGAGGGATGGGGAGCTGTGGCCCATAAGGTGGTGGGTGCTGGGGAGGTCCGTTTTCCTTTTTTTTTTTGTGGTGGGGGGGCGGAGGGACGGGGGGGTGTGGGAGGAAAAGTAGAGAATGAAAAAAAAGCCAGCTACCACCAACTATGTGAGCAACTTGGAAAGAACCACAGCACAGTTCCCCTCCACAGCTAAGGTTCATCATAAAGTCTCACTGTATTCCACATACCTTCTATTTTTAAGAAACTGACAGAGACCAGAAATGATTGGAGTATCATCAGTACAAGTCATTTCTGTTTTTCCTTAAAGATGCAACCAATTGCAAACCAGCTGAAACACTATAACAGTCTCCAGGCGTCATAAATTATTGTAGAGCCACTACAAATCTGTGGTAACAATTTTTCTACACTACAGTGCAAATAATTACACATTGCCTATTTACGTGTACAATTTCCAGAAACATGACCGTATGGAGTAACACATATATGGTAAGAGAAGTAATGATATCTGATAAGTTTCAGCATTCTTTTAAAGCATATTAGTCCAGTGAGAGTAGCAACCACCGACACAAAATCAAAACTGAAAATACAAGGTCTCCAATCTAATGCAACTAACAATAAAAAATTGAACCAAAAGGTCTTGGCATCTATAGAACTGAAAGTATAGCAAATTGAGTACATAAACCAAATTAATGGACCTCTCACTGTGTTGTATAACACATAGGAAATAAAAGTAACATGCATTGAGATAATTGAAGAATTACAAGATAAGATAAAAGTGCATAAACCATGAGTGTGGCATCTTGTTTTGAATTTAGGATGCAATGAGAAACAACATATATTTACATATCTACTTCTAACACATGGAATAAAAAGGAAAGTAATATCACCATTAGTATGTCATACTTACCAAGAAAATTGCCCTCTACATCTACCAACCCAAGAATAATGTAGTAATACCATTTTGCCTGCATAGATTCCAAAAACCAAGCATGCATTTAACGATAAGAAAAGGGTACTAATTTGGCGATTATGTGACAATGAAAGAGCATCATTGCATCATACATTCAATAAATAAAAATTAAATAAACTTGTAAGAATACCCCCATTCAAATATTGGCTATTAAAACAATCAACCCATACGGCCTTAACACTCACATAGAAATTGGAATCCTGCTCTCCATTCTAGCACTTACAAATCACTTCTGTAACTAAAACATGGAATGTTAAATGATCTTCAATGAATATTTCAATCCCTTAATCCCTATTTCTACATCTCAAATTCGCTTTAAATTGTCTCCAGGCCTCACCGTTAATGTTCGTCACACATCACTTGGTACTGCTTTGGAAGCCCCCTTCAGCTTTAGGTTTTCAAGTGATTATTACTCATTCATAATAACATCCACATCAATACTGCACTAAGTTGTTTTTGGTGTCCCAGCATTCATCTCGTTTCGTTAATATAGAATTTACCCAACAGCTTACTTCAAATACGAAGATCACATAATATTATAATACAATCAGGCAAACCAACCAAATCTCTACCTTCTTATAATCAGAGTAGAACAGGTATTCATATGTATCCTCAAACAACATGATGCAGACCATCAAGAGCTCAAGGAAAAAGTAAAAGTAAAAATGAGTAAAATTTGGAAATTGGTTGGTTTTAAGCTGAACCCGTTTAGGACCTATTGGAATCATGGGTAATGAAGCTTTTAGTGTTACTGGATTCCTATTTTATAGTTATTTAGGTTAGGTACGAATCTGGTTGTTCTTTTATATGTTTTAATAGTATTTCATAGGTATTTTGGCAATTTTCAGAATTCCTGGACATGGGCTATAGGGGTCACCCATGGTCATCTTGTGGGTCAAGTTATGTAATTGAGTTTTAATTTATGAGTCCTTTTTGGTTTTAGATAGGTTTTAGAAGTGAAAAGTCTAGTTTCCTATTTAGGAGTCCAAGTGGTTTAGGAATTCTCTGAAGTCTATATAAAGAAGTGTAATACTTCCAATTCAATAGATTATATGTTGTACAGAATTTTTTGAAGCTTTGAAGCTCTCTTACGAATAGCGTAAAGCAATTCTAACCCTCGGTGGGATACTTAACAGTTTCTAGATGTGATGCCTAGAATTTTCTTCTTCTCTTTATTCTGATTTGGCCAATTTCCAGCAAGTCTTTCTGCCAACAAGTTGCCGCATCCAACCCTTCCCTTGAAATCCTAATACTCAATCTTGTACCTAAACCCTGTTTTCTAGAAATTCCCAGAACTCCCCCTGCAATTGGAAAAATCCAGCAAGCTAAACCATTTTTTTTTTTCAAGGGCAGCCTTAAACCTCCACCACTTTGATCCTTTAACCCTAACTCTATATTCCCAACCCTCTTTCAAGTAGAAACCATATACCATCAAACCTGGTTGTGGGACCGCTTAACATTCCTAGTTAAATGTTTTGTCCCGCATCACAGTAACAACGTCAGTCACCCTTAACTAAAAGGGGTTTGAAAGTTGCATGCCATCAATTCCTGGTTGGTCCAGATGTTGTTTCTAAGTGAAAAATAGCAAAGATAGATAGATGAAAGGAGCAAGTTACAAAAGCAAAAGGACGGATCAAGCCTCTTTTCCGTATGCCTTCTCACTGAAGACATCATAATTTTAGCCTTATTTCAGATGGAGTCTCTGGAAGCATGTTCCTCCAGAGGTAATAAGGTAGATCATCACTTGGCTGCACATGCTTATGCTTGTAAGATGTAAGACTTGAGCCGGAAGAGCCGCCGGAACTCTTGTAGACTCTCATCAAACCAGATTCTCCTTGCTTTCTTACAATAAATTGACTCTTCCCAACTTACACTTATGTGCACACATGCACACAAAATCCCATATGTTTGTTTAAACCAGGAAAGGGAAGAAGGGAAAACTTATTGATAATCATAAACCTCACTGAGCAAAAACAGATCATTCTATCACCTACCTTGCTTCAGAAGCACGTATCTTAATGTCTGTCAGTTTAGCATATCAGGAGCCTTACTGACGATGCATACTTCAGTTTATTTTGTTTAGATCTCTCAGAGTCTTCTACCTCCTTTTAAAGCCTTGAACTTTCACCAGTGGTTTTTTGTCCTTGGTTGAAGCGTCTGGAGTCCAAACAATTGGGGAAAAGAAAAAGCACGCAGAAGACAAACCCAACCCTCATACACACTTTCTTTCAAAGCTGCTTTGGGACTCTCAAGCATGCCTCCACTTCGTATTTCCTTTTCTGTTGACAAGATGAACTCATAATTCATTCTTGAAAATCGACAGTTAAAAACTTCTTGATTTCAACCACTATTTTGCTCCAAAAAACATTGTATTACCGCAAGTCCAGGTAAACAAAAAAACATGAGGGCATTGCAATTAGAAGTGCAGCAATAGCATTAATTTACTTACGAAATGAGAATATATAAAGCTGAACAACAAAAGACTAACCTTGAGAGCTTTCTTTCGATATAGTAAAGTGCCTCCATACACTAGTGCCAGGAGCACATAATTTAGAAAAGACTGTGAGGTTGGTGCATTAATTCCTACAATACACGAAGTTATATATAAATCAAATTATATAAAATGTCAAATGACTAAATCATCATACTGAACAACTTAATAAGATGTTAAGAAGGAGGAAACGAAATTGAGATATGATATATCAAGATGCAAAATTATGTAATTTTCCATACCCATAAACAGTAAGCATAAGAATATTTCACAAAAAAGAAAACTCATAATGTCAAAAAGTGGAAGAGGAACGTGAGTTTGCAATGCAAATATTAAGAATAACAATTTATTCTCTATAAAAAATTAACAAAATAAGAAACGGGATTAACAATCTTATTGAGAGTGCAAAAAATTTTAAAAAAAATACCCATAAATATAACTAGGCTAGAATGCTAGTCCTGGTTATAAATAGAACAAAAAGAGAGACCTTTTCTGGCGAGTTCGGATGAAGAAAAGCCTGTGGAAGTGATCAGAAGAGAAAGAAGCTGCCCCAACACAAGACCCACCAATGTCTTCTTCGTCCAGAATTCCTTAAACGCCATCATATTCTCTCTCTCTCTCTCTCTCGAATTTGGAAAAGAAAAATTAACAAAGGGCATAAAATACTCCGAAACCCAATAACCCCATTTCCGTTCCACACCCTGATCTTTAACAGAGCATATATAGAGTGATTCTCGGAGAGACAGAACACAAAAGACTCCCTCTTTGTCACGCAATTTATATGGAATACCTATATAGACATAGATATACAGCTATATAACTCAATAGCAGAGGGAATATGTACAGATGAATGTGGTGATGATGATATCCAGAATAGAAATTGACAATGAAAGGTTCGTTTTAATCTGAAAGACCTCCACTGAACCAACGGCTGCGAGAAGCTGCCAAAATTCTTGTAACATTTTTTTTTTCTGTTTTTGGGTGTTCTCCACTCTCAAATTCTCAATCAATCCTTTGAATTTTGATAGAAAATGGCACTAACAACTTTCGTATTTTTCCTTTCAATAACAATGAGATTGAACAATTATACAATCTCTCCACAGTCCCACACATGCAATGCAACTACAATACAAAGTCCGTGCTATGGTACTTTGGATGCAATTGTACAGTCAGTATTTAATATCACCTATATTTTTTATTTTCTATGTTATTTTCAAAAATAACAACCTAGCATTTTATAAAGTTTGTCCAAATGCAATTCTTTTAAAAATCTCAATTTGATATGAAAAACATTAACCATTTGATTTATCTAAAAAAATTTAAAATATTTTTTAAATCAAATAACTTTTTTACAAAATTGATACTAAAATTGTAAAATAATATCAATTTATTATATGTGCGATCTCCAGTTTCACATGTTTATAAATAAATAAAAAATATGGGACGCATTATTAAAAGTATTGATAGTGCATAACTACACAAATTATGATTGCATCAAAATCTTACCCTCGCGAGTAGCATCACATTATGAAAAAAAAATTTACTTAGATAGACCAATTTAGAAGCAGAGCTTATGAAATTTGACAAGAATCATGAGTGTGACCTTATGATAGACCTTTTTTTGTGAAGTTTTAAAAAAAAAATTGAGGATAAGTTTTGAAAGGAAAAAAGATTTTAAGGGTAAGTATGTGGGTCCTACATAGGGATGACATGATGAAAGGGGGGATTGGAGAGGAAGCTTGAGCCATAAAACTTGCGAGTATGCGATTCGGTTGGCTGAGTAGTTTGTGTCATAGTAGGAAACTAGCACTGAAAAGGAATGTATTTTCTTTTCTAGGAAAAGTATGGTAGAAAAAGTAAAAAGGAAAGGACAGCAATCCTCTTTTGAGCACCACCACTGGTGGTTTGTGAGTATTCATATTTGACTTAGTTTTGGCTTTTTGAGACTTCAGAGGGCCAGCCTACCAGGGGACTTAAGTACTTTAGTTGGGTTACGATCCTAGTGGATGTGGTTTGGTTGCTTGGTAGGTCCAGTAGATGGTGATAAAGTTCTCTTTAAATTATTCATAACACTTTTTAGCTTGTAGTTTATATTAAATTTTATTTCAAAATATTTAATTTTATATTTAATTTTAATTATAATAATTAAACTCTTATATTATTAATTTATTAAAATGTTAACCTTCTATTTAAAAAATTAACAAAAAATTCACATGTGATAATTACATGACTTTTTACAATGGACAAAAATGTAAAATTTAATTATTTTTATCCTAAAAACTCAAATATATTACACGTGAGTTGAATTGAAAATTTTTATATGAAACTTAATTATATTATATACATTACAAAGTTAATTATACTCATTATTTTTGAAGTGATTTAAGAGAGATTTGTAATAGGTTATTAAGAAGAAGTATAATTTTACATTTTTACCCTTTAAAAAGACAACGTAATTATCATATGTTAATTTTTTTTTATTTTCTAAACAAAAGTTAACATAAGATTAACATTACAACAACTTAAAAATGTAAAAGTTTAATTGTTATAATTGAGAATGAACGTCCCAAAATAAAATTTGTTGTCAAGTGCAATGTTGCAAAGTCTAATCAACCCTTAAAGGTTACAAGACTTTGTCTATTTCAAAATTTAATTCAAATATGAACTTTTTTGCAGTTATAATTTTGAGTCAAATTCAAAAATTGAAAGTTTTAACTTTTTCTGCTTTTGAATTTTCTTGGCCCATTTTGGCAACCAACTGAAAAGTAATTTGATTGAATTCTCTGCCAAATCAATAAAAATAGAACAAAAGTGGCTTCTTTTTCTTTGTTCATTTTTCAATGTTTAAATTTAAATCGATATTTACAATTTGTAATGAATTTTTCCACCTTAACTTTCCTATACAAATTCTGATTTTCAGTCAAAACTTTGAACTTCCTGATCTATGCTTAGATTTTAGCATTTTTTTTTAAAATAGTTGACTATCGGAGGAATTTTCCCTAAAGAAGGAATTCCCTTTGGTTGGTTTTGAGGTGGGGAGTTGAACTCACTCCTAAATTCTAGATACAGTTTACACAAATAGTAAAAGTTTGTCTTTCCAATTAATTGCGCTAGTGCCCTAGGACTGACCCTAAGAATTGAACCTGTGTTGATCAAATTGGGTGCAAGCCCACTTAACCAACTCGGAGAATGATTTTACAAAACTTACAATCAAGACATGAACATAATGATACCACAAAGAAAATGCTCAAATACAACCAACTTATGAGAGAGAGAGACAGTCTATAAGTTTAAGCTTTTTTTTTTATATATACATAAAAATGTAGTGCAGATAAGGGACTCAACACCTTCGCCAGAACACTAGTCTGCTCAACCACTCCACCCATTTGTCGCCAAAATCAATATGCCAAAGGTCCTCTACCAAGGAAGCATAATGGGAGACTGAGTTAGGAAGAGATGGTCCCAACGTACTGCTATCGAGTCTCGAATCCAAGTCTTGACCCACCAGGTTTAAGCTTCTTAACTCATAGTTTATAAGTTTTAAGCTTTTAGATGAAATAATTTGTTAACAATTTAACACGGTATCAGAACACTTGATAATTACAATACTTGCATGTTTTTCGCTTTCTTATTTGTTGGTCTAGGTAGCAACTCAAGAGGGGGGTGAATTGAATTTAAACAATAATTTAATAAATAATTTTAAATTTAAAAATTCTAACTAAATATTCAAACAAATATTAATCAACCAATAATATTATAAGCACCCCATTTTTACCCGCTCGGCAATCTCGGGCTCGACTGAATTTAGTTTTCAAACATCACAACACATGCAAGCCTAAGACGGGTTTTTCAAACTCTGATCTAATCAACTAGTCACTTCCCGGACCCACAAGGCCCAATAGAAGGCATAAATACCATCATGCCCCTAGGCATTCTAGGCAGCTTTCCAAGACCGGGTGGTCTCAGGAACCAACGTCATCCAGGTAACTTCTCGAGATCAGGCGATCTCGGGGATCAATACCTTATCAAATTCCAGATGATTCACTTCTAGTGCCTGCTAGCCCGCCAATGTAGAATATCCATCATTCAGTAGTTCTTCAAGACTAGGTGTTCTCAGAGACAGCTTTTTTAGACCAGGCATTCTCAAGAACCAACACCACCCTCACAGGTAACTTTCGGAGATCAGGCGTTCTCAAGAACCAACACCACCCTCACAGGTAGCTTTCTGAGACCAGGCATTCTCAGGAACCAACACCACCCTACAAGTAGCTCTTTGAGACCAGGCAGTCTCAGGAACCAATACCATACAGGTAGTTTTTCGAGACGGGCAATCTCAGGAACCAACACCTAGGTCAACACCGGTGCCTGCTAGCCCGACTCGGTGAAAAATGATCAAACTTGCCCCTTGGGCCTCCAAATACGTTTTAAGAAAGTTCAAAATCCCTCAAAATGGCAAGTCCACCCTTCCAAAGTATTACTAAACAATTAGGCATACTCCGCACGCCTTTCAGTTCAATTTCAATCCCATTTCAGCTAACTCCAGTCAAAATGACCATTTTACCCCTAAACACCCCAGCACCGCACAAATCCCACTGAGTAGTGAAAGACTCTCTTGGGATCATCCTAGAATGACCTAGTACGCTTAACATAACACTTCAATCTAGTCGTGACCATTTTAAACCAAACCCGATCAAAATGACCTTTTACCTCTAACAACCCGAACGCGCCTGAAACAACACCAGTCCCAGAATTTGAATGGCGGGTCTTTTCATACACCCCTGTTTAACTTAAAGAAGACCTTACAATACTAAACACCCCCGACTCGTTAAAAGTTTCCCAAAGCGTCTCACAAACTCTCCACCAGAATTGTCTTTTCTCCCGATTCCTTGGTTATACCGCACTGTTAAATGACTTGAGGAATGCGTAGACCAGGGAATTCTCGAAAGCTAGTTCATAGGTCTTTCCATTGATACAGCTCGATCGGATAGATCGCTTCCCGAAACTCCTCATCGCATGGCTCGAAAACTGTAAATTTCAGCAACCCGTGGAGCGTCTCACAAACGCTCCGTCAAGATTGACTTTTCTCTCAATTCCCTGATTATAATTCACCGTCAAACGACTTGAGAAATACGTAAATTTGAGAATTTTTAAAAGTATTTATAGAGAATTTTTCATCGGTACGGTCCGATCGGAGAGATTGCTTCCCAAAGGCCTCGATCATGTGACACAAAAATAGCTACTTTCGAACCCCCGCGGAGCGTATCACAGACGCTCTGCAGAGATGCAATTTTATGTATATTTTTCAAGACGATATCTCACACTTCTAAAAGCCGTTCAAACTTTTCGAAAACACGAAAGTTCATGAGAAACCCTAGGAGAACACTGTGGATGCAACCGATTCCCCTTGAACCTTCCCAGTCGGCTCAATTATTGAGGGAAAATTTAAACGAACATTTGCGGTGGCAGAGCGTATACTATATGCATCCAGATTTTGATTAAATCAACCAAAATTCGATCAACCGTCAGGATTTAGCCAGTACAATGGGTGTCACGTGGCATTTTGGCAATGGAATAGTACTAGAGTATGTGCTACATGCGCCAAGGCAATTTTTGGGCAGCACATGCGCCAAGCCTCTCCCAGGTTGCCTATAAATATAGGCCAACCCCTTTGCATATTCCAGAACCGAAAATTGATGCGAAGCTCTACTGAAATTTCTCTAGAACCTCGAATTTCTATATACATCCCACTCCTCCAACACTTAGGCTCGATTTTACCTCCTCCTAACCTATACACTTCACCTATATAGCCTTCTACTCCATAGAACACCTCCTTCCAGCCTCTCAAACACACTTAAAGTCCTCCAAGCTCAAGCCAAGACATCAATAGAAGATTCCAAAATCATACCTCCAAGGTTTCCAAACAAAACTTCAAGACATTTTCCAAACTCTCTTGAGTTATTTCAAAAGCACTTTCAAAACTCCCTTGAATTGTTCCAAATACATTTCAAAACCCCCTTTTAAAAATTCCAAAGTTTTATTTCAAAACACTCCACTACCCAATTTCAAATCAAAATTCCCAAGCTCTCCTTTCCAAAGACCTCAAAGAGTCTTCACACCTCTCCAAAGACCTCAATGTGTCTTCAAAATATTCTAAAGGCCCTAATGAGCCTATTTTTCATCAGGCTCTGACTCGAACTACAAATGACCTAATTCTCACCAAATAAGATACGTAAGCAACCTAAAATGGTGCTGTCATAACTTCTATTTCAACTCCAATCCCCTTTTCAAAAATTTCAATCACTTCAAAGTTTTCATTTCAAACTCCTTCAAAACTCCCGCGTCTTCCCAACTTCTTCTAAAACTTGCATCATGCATCAATAATCCGAAAAGTGATGACTAAACTCCGTTTTCAAAATTCTAAAGTGGATATTAAATGGATAATGTTAAGCAGTTATCCAAGTGAGTGAACGAATGGTGATTAGATATATAGGTACCAAAAGGGCAGGGTAGGTTGATGATCTTAAGATATCTTCCCTACACGTAATCAACCCCCGAATTATAGATTTTTGTTTTCAAAAGACCAAATGGAGTTATTTTCAAAAAGGGCTTAAAACTTTTCAAAAGTTGCCAAATAACTTATTTTCTTAAAAACCCTCTCTTGAGAAATTATTTTCAAAAAACCCTTTTCAAAAACCCTAAGTTTAATCTCTAGATTAATACTTAGTTTTAGGTGCCCTAACTCACTTTAATCAAATTAGGCGGTGACTCCTATTTTTTTAAAAAGCCCTTAACCAAACTAGTTTCAAGTTCAAATCTAGTCACACTCGTTCTTCTAGGAGAATAAGCTCTAATGACAGAGTTTCGTGCTTTTGTCTATAAGCTGAAAGGACCTTGGACTACAAAAACAAGGCGCGACAAATATATTGTAAATAAATGCAAGCAATTTAAACTATAAAATAAAAGAGATAGAGAAAAAAGAATATGATACCAAGATTTATCATGGTCCGAGTTTAACTCCAAAATCTACGTCCACTCCCTAAGACTCCTTCCTTGAGATTTTTCTCCACTATATCCAAATTATAGATATAACCACTAATTCTCCTTTATAACTATTTTTTTTTTCACAAATGTTAGTCACACTCCTTCAACTAGTTTTTACACAGGTGCGAATCACACCCAACCAAGTGATCACTTACTCCAACTAGTTTTTATATAGATACTAGTTACACCCAACCTCTAACTATTTTCCCTAACTAGTCTCTCCCTTACAAGAACAAAGAATAAGAGTGCAATCACTCTTGCTTACAAATAAATTCTCTCAAAGAGTAGATAAGTCAATGAAGCTCTTAAAACATTACAAGATAAAAGACAATTAAACTCTCAAAGACTTTGTAGGAAGAATATCACTTTGATGCACAATCTTTTATTGCTATTTTTGTTCTCTTTTATTCTTTAAGTGTATCTCTATTTATAAATGAGGATAAAAGGATGATTTGTAACTTCAAATAAGTTTATAGCCGTTGGAGAACATTGAAAACATTTCTTCTCGTTGAACTGCTTGTTGTCAGACATGTTTTGAATTTCAAATCAGATGCCTTCAGCTTCACCTCGATTTTCTCCTTGATAACATTCGAATTTGAAAATGATTATGAGAGAAAAGTTATAAACATGAAAGTCAGCTTTTCAAAATCTCAAGAATCAAGTCGATCCAATGGTTAGATCAAAATTTATGATCAAATTATTCGAGCTATCTCTCAACTGGTGTATTTGAATTTCTACACAGCTATATCAATTTACATCAGCTTTTTCATATAGCAAACATTCGAGTTTGAAAATCTCTATAAGATATGAAATGTAGATGTAGACATTATCTTTCCATATTCTCAAAAATCAAAGCATTTAATGATCAGAATTCAAAGATATAAGTGAAATACTCATGTTGTCTCCCTAGCTGTGATCATTAAATTTCTGCTGCACTAATTATTCTTTCACCTTATATTTCACCTAGATAACATTTGAATATGAAAATTCATATAACATATAAAATGTATATATGGATGTTAGATTCTCATAACTTCAAAAATCAGATCATGTGGACTCCTGGATCAAAAGATATGGTCAAATAATCATGACTGTCTCTAAACTATCATATTTTGAATTTCAAATCTAATAAATCACCTTCCAGCTCATTTTCGTCCTATAAACCATTCTTTTCATGAAAACTTCATAACACACCATAATTAGATATTTGGGTCTTTTTTTCATCCCGTAAGAATCAGATCAATCTAATAGTTGAATCAAAAGACATGGGTAAAACACTAAGGTTGTATCATAGGATATAGTTTCTTCGAATTTTTAACTTTAGAAGAAAATTATATCTTCTAATTTTCTTCCTTGAATTAAGTTTCTTTAAAACATGATTCTCAAGAATTTAAATATTATTTTTCAAGTCTTGATCATTCTTTCAAGTGTTTCATAATCTTGCAAAATTTTATTACACTAACTAGACCAAGAATTAAAAGTATTAAATATATTTGATTACGAAAATATTTATAAATAAAGTAAGTTATCATCAAAATCATATATAAAATTTTATTTGAATAAACTTAAAACTAACATTATTGAGAAGTATTTGAACAGTTTACGTTGTCAAATGAGTTGAGAGTTAGCAGTAAAACAAAATTATCATACAAAACATTTGAGGTGTTACCTTGGAATGGGAAAAAGGAGAAACCCAAAAAAGAGATGTTACCTTCAGTGCAAATGGCTTCAGTGAAGTTTTTTGTTTTTTAGATTTTTTTTTTTTTTGCACTTTTTAAGAACTAGGCTATTCCTAGAAGGTATAAGGGTCGGACACTGCTAAGTTGAAGATGGGCAAGAGCCACCATAAGTGTGAAAAAAAGTTACCACAATAGCATTTTTACTTATGACAAGAATCGAACCAACCATCTCTTAAGGAAGAAGTAGGATTTCACCCATTGAGTTGGCTTAAGTGAAGTGTGATACTATATTGTCATCCAATTTTATGCATTTTCCTTAAACAGATGTGGGTCTCCCATAATTTTCCAATGCATTTACCAAGAAACATTTGAAAATTTAAACCAATTAAGTTATGGCCTCCACAACCAATCTTGACTCTTCCTGAACCTGCCCTTATATTTTCACTTTCTAGTATCCTTTTCATTCTAACCTAAAGGAGCCTAAACGAGAAAATTGAGAAGAGCTAACATTCTCTATTTGGCTAAAGCTTGTACATGTACGTATATTATGCCTAGAAAATATATGTTAGAATACATAATCGACACGAATTAAACTCATACTTTGAACGCTTAATTTGGAATTCAAAGACGATGTTCTATGCATGACTTTAATTTGCAACGGTTAATATTGTTACAATCAAAAACAACACAGTGCTTCCACAACACATAAGCCTAAATCTTACGGTCAAAATTTATTTAACGTTGGTTGCACTTGGTGTTTATATAAACACCCAATAGGTACCTATAAGAGGTTCTCATCCAATGGGACATATCTATTCTTTAACAGACATGTCTATACCCATTTAATTATCGAGTCGACCCACCATGAACGTCTAGTTTGGATTCATGACCTGACTCGAAAACTAACAATATATATTGTCTGTAAATATTCTACTTTTTTGGAGAAAGGAAAATTTTTTTCAGAGCCAAAGGCCATTAAGATCACAAAAGACACGGGAAATGGATGCCCCCGCATCAGGATTAAATTGGGATACATATATAGTTTGTTAGGCAGTATGTTGCTTTCTTAATTAATTGGTAGAAGAAATATCTTTGGGTTGTTTCTTACAAATTTATGTGAATCATTACAACAAACTCCTACATTTTATTGGAATGAAAGTTTCGCTTTCCTTTAAAATTTCATCCTTACCAGTGGGATGTAAAATGATTTAATAGTTAATCAATTAGTTTAACGTTTTTTTTATTTATTTATTTATTTTGGACTACAAGGTTGCTTGTCAAATTTTGAATCAATCAATTCGTATCTAACTCCAAATAATTATGTAAAGGCATAACAAATGTGAGTATATTAGTACCATTTCTTGACTATTAATTGTGTAAAATTTAGCAAAATTGGATTTTGGTAAAATATTGCGCAATGATACGTTTGGTTGCTTAATTAGTTTTCCACGTAAAAGCGAAGCATGATGATAAGAGGAATACCCAAAAGAAGTATAGACCAAAGCTTAAACAATGGTAGGTAATTAGAAACTTCTATACCTATCTCTATAATTAAGCCAAACTCCAAAAGATTGGCAATTAAGAAACATCTATTAGTATAGCTAATTAACTTCGTTGAGGAAGTCATGAAGTAGAGAACTATGTTATGTTTGCCTTGGTGGGAGAGGTTGCATCATTTGCTTGAAGTTATAGGGAGAGGGTCTATTGAATTGATGCCACAAGATCTACTTGCCCCCCAGAACTGCCTCTGATGAAAGATTTGTAGCGTTGTATTGACCTAAATCTCCAGCTAGATTAAGTAATTTGCCTAACAAAGTCTGATATCATATGATTAAAATAGAATAAGAGGCATGTAGGCTAGCTAATAAATGTCAACAATGAGTTTCATGTAACGGGGGTTAATGTAGGATAAGAAATAATATAAGTAATTTTAATATAATATTTTATAATTACAAAATAAATACTAATATAATAGTTATATAACATTAATATAATATAATGTAGTGTAGTATATATATAATAATTGAGGGGTGGGTAAAATGGATTTTTTTGTGTAACCCCTACCATTGGATATAGTATCCCACCTCACATGTGAGATGGTTTATCCTTCATTTTGAAGGATTATATCTTACATTGGAGATGTAATCCTGCTCCATTTATTTTTTCCAAACATGAAATTAGGTGAACATCAAGGATGACATCTTTAATTCCCCACCCTATATCCCCAAACAAACATGGCATGGTGTATGAGTACTAATGGAAGACTGTTAACAATATGAGTGAAGTATTACATGCAAGATATATTTAGACTATGTTTGGCACCAGTGAATGGAATTGTAATTTCTATTTTCATTTCCATTCTACTACTATCACAATCCGCCGCTGCCATCACCACCACCAGTTACCGCTGCCACTCACTGCCATCCCCAACCACCACCACCACCACCATCACTGCCCCCTCCGCCACCCTCATCCAACACAAGATTACCAAATGCCTAATAATATTTATTAAATAATATATAATACTTAAAATATTCTACACATAATATAATATCAAATTTTCATATTATATACTAAAATTTTATTCTATTCCAACATTATTAATCTATCTTATCAAATAATAGAACGAGAATGATTATTCTATTTCTACTAAGCAAACAAATAAGAGAATGGTTAATGACCATTCAATTCTATTTCAAGTAATATTTTTAAAACTTTCACATGGGTGGTTCTATCATATTAATCGTAGTAGCAAATGTTTATTTTGAATGGGGTATTTCATTGAAGGGGTGTCCTAGTTGATAACGGATTTTAATACTGCTACTCATGCCTCAAGTTTAAGTATCTTCCGCTTCATACCCACCCACCCCCCCCCCCCTCTCGATAGTAGTACATATATATAATTTTGATATTTCTCAACCAAAAAAAAAAAAAAAGAAACAAAAAGAATAATGCATTTATAGTCTTACTAATATGCACTCTAAAGGCACGTGTTAAGTATGAATTATTTAGTTGTACAAACTACAATATATGAGGCCTACACTTATTTTTACAATTTTCAACACTACACAACACTATTCATTTATACATGCTTAACTTATATTTTAAGAGCACTCTTTAGCATTTGCCTATTTAATATAAATCTCCAATTAATAATGTATATAGAGAGGATATATGGCTAGCCTAGTTGGTAAATACTCATATTATTCACGTATAATATTCATACATATGTATAAATGAAAAAAACTTCCGTTGTCCCGTCCTAATCTAAAACCTAACAAAAAATACTTGTTTTTTTTTAGTTAAACTATATAGCACACGTATTATATGTTTCACATATTATATTTAAAAAAAAAACTCAATTAAAAATTAGAATATAATTTGATATAATCTTAGCACATTATTAATTTTATACTTGATATATAATTATAATATTATAATGGTTTGTCATTATACTCATGCCTCAAGTTTAAGTATCTTCCGCTTCATACCCCCCCCACCCACCCCCCCCCCCCCCCCCCCCCCCCCCCCCTCCCTCTTAGATAGTAGTACATATATATAATTTTGATATTTCTCAACCAAATAAAAAAAAAAGAAACAAAAAGAATAATGCATTTATAGTCTTACTAATATGCGCTCTAAAGGCACGTGTTAAGTATGAATTATTTAGTTGTACAAATTACAATATATGAGGCCTACACTTATTTTTACAATTTTCAACACTACACAACACTATTCATTTATACATGCTTAACTTATATTTTAAGAGCACTCTTTAGCATTTGCCTATTTAATATAAATCTCCAGTTAATAATGTATATAGAGAGGATATATGGCTAGCCTAGTTGGTAAATACTCATATTATTCACGTATAATATTCATACATATGTATAAATGAAAAAAACTTCCGTTGTCCCGTCCTAATCTAAAACCTAACAAAAAATACTCGTTTTTTTTAGTTAAACTGTATAGCACACGTATTATATGTTTCACATATTATATTTTTTAAAAAAAAAACTCAATTAAAAATTAGAATATAATTTGATATAATCTTAGCAAATTATTAATTTTATACTTGATATATAATTATAATAGTATAATTACAAACCATTAAACTCATTCGACTTTATCAATTATAGAAAAAACTTATACAACTAATGATTTCTGTGTCTTTAGTAGTATCATGTCATATATATTTGTGATTTTTTCTAATAGTTCATCTGCTTAAATTATTAAACATACTTTTCTATAATTCTTGTTAATAGTCAATAAAAATTAAAATTGATAAATTAACTTATTCTTATATCAAATATTGAAGCTATAAAAATTATTTATCTAGCACTTAATTTAGTTGTTTGTTAATAATATGTTTTAAAAAGGAACAATAGTATCATTAGGATAGATACACAAATTACTTTAAATACAAGAAGCCCAGTAGACTGATTAGTCTGAGTGAAAAGAAAAAACAAAATGTTCGTACGAGACAAAATAATCTCTACTATGACATATAAGAATAAATTATTTATAAATATTATCGTATTTTTAATCTTGACTTTTTAACTAAGCCTCGTATGATACTCCTATAATTATATATTTGTATTTTTATGCAGAATTCTTTTATCATATTCTTTAAGAAAAATTGTATTCAACACGTACACATTAGGTATTGTTCTTTTTCTGTCCCGTACTTTGGGGTATTGCAAGAGTGACTTAATTTGTTTTAATCATGTTAAGCAGTCACCATACAACATTAATTACCAAATCAAGCCTTGTGGAACTAACTAGAGCTAGCCTAATTAGTCAAGATCTTAGCTTCTCTTAAGAAAGTTAAGGGTTCAATTTTCCCTTTTCAAATCACCTCCCTGGTCATGCGTGAGAGGCCCAATCACTGGGCTCACACTCTGTACTCAGAAGCCTGTCTTTTTGGGCTGTGAAGTTCTTTGATAGGTACTTCAAACAAAAAAATAGGTTCTTTGATAGGTCTTCTACTTGAGCAATCAAATGTAAACGAAATTGGCCCCTCGATCAGCCATGACCATTTGGTGTGATGATATTCGTTGTTTACATAGCTTGCATTCATTGTTTCATACATAGCTTGACCAATTGGCCTTGATAATTATAATCTCCGGGGGAGAAAAAAACCTTGTCACATAAACTAATGAATGGCCTAACATCAAAATTTTAATATATCACCCAATGTGGATGGCACCACAATTCGACAAATAGGATAAATGACCGGAAAGAAAAGGTCTGGTGTGGTGCCACTTAAAGGTATGCTTTATGTTGCTTTGGAAAATTTCAATCTTATATAGAAATTGTACATAAAATTTTGACAAGAATAATGTGGTGATAGCTGCATTTTTACAAGTAAGAATCATTTTTATGGTTATTTTGTTTTAAAGTGAAAGCATCTAATTCTTTTGTCAATTATTAATAAATAATTACATCGTGACGATATCCATCTCTCTCAGAGGCAATTCAAGAATCACAAAAAAATCAACAACCACACAAATCAAAATATAAATCCACTAGCAGAGAAGTTAAACTCAAGACTTCAACAATCAAGATATTAAAATGGCCAGCTGGATGTCATTAAATCACATGAATATCTCCCAATTTAATCACGTCATTCTATACATAAATTATCTATACTTTTTTATTTATAATATTATCATGTTTCTCTATAGTGTCTTTCACATAGTACAAACATAGGTTTATATTGGCTTCTATGGTTTAATTTTTTTTTTTTTACATAAAATAGATATGTAGATAAGTTACTCCACATATCCGCTTGGGAGTATTGTTCTCTCAACTGTTGACTCAAGATTGATTCCTATATTGATTTTGATGAGAACCAAACCTTGTGTTATTTTACTAATGATTTTACGTAGTGTGCATACTAACAAAGTTTATAATTTAAACTTAAAGTTCAATCTTAAGTCTAATACATGTCAAGAGAATGCACAACAAATTCAAAATCAAGCAATGAATTTTAAGAACTATGCAATGAACCAAACAGAGGATTGACGCCTACCTTTGCTTCAAACAAATGTTTTACATTCGAAGAGATTGAAAGTGTTCAAATAAAACTTCTATCAAGTATGCATAGACTCAATGAAGATTGATTTGCACTCAAGAAAAATTGAAGATTTCATCAGAATATGCAATGATTAGTGGACGATGTTTTGTTTGTTAAAGAGATTGATAATGCTCAAGAGAAGATCTCATCAAGAATGCAAAGATCAGTTGAAGATGAATTGATTATTGAGGTGATTGAAAGTGCCTGAGAAGAAGACTCACAATGATTGTTTAATCTTTCTATGGAATCCAAGTGAAGAATTTTTCTGCAATGTAGAGAACCAATGAAGACTAGATGTATGAAGAGATTTTATCAAGTTTGCAAAAATCTCATTAATGTGATTTTAAAGAAGAAAAAAGAATTGCTAGCAAAGAGAATAAATCAGAAATGAAGCATTGTGAAGCTCTACATAATTGAAGAAGCTTGACACTAAAAGAAACAATGAAAGATGAAGCTTTGTAAATGAAGAAGAAAAGATCAATATTGATCTAATGAAGCTCTGACTGTTTGAGAGTCAATAGAAGATGAGTGTCAAATGATTGATTCAATCCAAAATTGAATAGAAGTCAACTCTGATGAGTTAAAGAGATTTGATTGATCATCATACCCCAAAGAAATACTCCTTGAAGATCTTATACCAATGCTGAGATGAGCTGGATCATTAGAAGTCAGAAAGTAGATTTCTGGACAATAAGCGAACTCATAGAAATAAGAAGTCGCCTCTTGATCACTGTAGCGCCCAAATTTTTCGCACTCGAGGAATACTCACCCAAGTAGGAAAAATGTTGTACTCTCTCGTTAGAACTCACCCTCCTAAAAGAATGAGTGCGACTAGGTTTGAATTGAAAATTGGATTTGAATAAAGGGCTTTTGAAAAAGATTCGGAGTCGCCACCTAACTTGATTAAGGTGAGTTAGGTCACCTAAAAACTAAGAATAATCCGAAGACTACACTTAGGGTTTTTGAAAAATGATTTTGAAAAACTTCCTCAAGAGAGGGTTTTTAAGAAAACAGGTTGTTTGGCAACCTTTGGAAAACATTTAGCCATTTTTAGAAAAATAACTCCGTTTGGTCTTTGAAAACAGTGATTCTAGGTTCGGAGGTTGGTTACGTGTAAGGAAGACGCACTAAGCTATCACCCTACCCCGCCCTTTCGGTACCTACATGTCAATTTACCCTAGATTTACCTATGAGAGTCTTGAATTAACAAATGGTCGATCCTATTCACTTTAGAAAAACAGTGTTTGAAAAATATGATGCATGATATGCAAGTGCAAGATGAGAGAATTGGAAAATAGAAATTGATTTGAAAAGAAATTAATTTGATTTGAAAATAGATTTGAAAGGATGGAATTGAAATTGGAAACTTTGAAAACTTGGAAATAGGAATTTGAAAATAGAAATTTTGAAATTGAAATTTGAAATTTGATTGGAATTTGAAATTTGGAAAGACTTTGGAAACCACACCCATGAGGGTGGAATTGAAAGTTTGAAAAGTGTTGTGACCGCACCTATGAAGGTTGCCTACGTATCCCTTTGGGGGAATCAGGTCAGTCGTAGTTCGGACCGGAGTCCGATTGAAAATAGAAGGTTGGATTGAAGAAGGAAATTGAATTGGATTTGAAATTAGAAGAGGAGATTGGAAATTGGAAATTGAGGACTTTGATTTGAAAAGATAGATTTGGACTTGTTTTGGAATAAGAAGGTTTAAGAAAACCTAGACTTAGGAGAGAGAAGAGACTTAGGAAAGATTTGACTTGGCTTGGAAGATTTGGAAAGATTGGATTTTAGGAGATGTTCAAATTAGGAAAGGTCCGATTTAGGAAAGTTTCGAATTAGGAAAGTTTTATTTTTGGAAAGTTTTCGAATTAGGAAAGTTTTGAATTTAGGAAAGTTTTAGGTTTAGGAAAGTTTTGAATTTAAGAAAGTTTTGAAAACAAGGAAGTTTTGAAAATAAGAAAGTTCCGTTTTAAGAAAGGTTTGAAAAAGGAAAGTTTTCAATTTAGGAAATGTTTGAATTAAGAAAGCCTTAAATTAAGAAAGTTTTGAGTTTAGAAAAGTTTTAGATTTGAAAAGATTTGAAGTTTAAGAGAGTTTAGAATTTAGAAAGTTTTAGGTTTGAATTTTAGAAAGTCTTGAAATTAGGAAATGTTTGAATTTAGGAAAGGTTTGAAAGCTTATATTTGAAAAGTTAAGATTTGAAAAGAGGGTAGAATTAGGAAAGGGTTGGATTAGGAAAGATTTTTATGTTCAAGTTTTGGAAACTTAAGATTTAGGAAAGTGAAAGTTTAGGAAGGATTCGAATTTAGGAAAGATTTGGATTTTGAAACTTAAAGAAAGATTTGAAGTTTAGGTTTAGGAAACTTATGGTTTAGGAAGGTATTGAATTAGGAAAGGTTTGGATTAAGAAGGGATTGGATTTGGTTTCTAAAAGAGAAAGGTTGGATTTTGTTTCCAAAAACGGAGGATGAGATCTAGTTTCCTAAACGGGGAGATTTGATTCGGTTTCCTAAAGGGAAGGTAGGATTTGGCTAGGATTTGGAAAGGAAATTCTAGAAACCCTAGTTTTGGAAAATTGTTGTTTTGACGTAGAAAAGAGGTTTTGAAAACACGTATAGTTTTGATGTAAAAAAACGAGAGGTTTTGGAAACCTAGGTTTGGGGCAAGGTTTGAAAACCATGTTTTTGGGAAGAAAATTTAGGGTTTCCTAATTGTGGGTTCTAGGGCTTGACTTGAGCTCTAAGAAAAAGGGATTTTTAGAAAGTACGTTTTTGGAAATGAAGGTTTTGGAAGGAAAACCTAGAGGGAAATTTCTAGAAGGAAGATTTTAGAAAAAAGAGTTTTTGGAAAGATTTTTAGGAGAGATTTTTTTTTTTAAGAAAGTGAATCTAGGGAGTGATTTTAGAAAGTGAATTTTGAGGAAAAGGTTTTGGAGAGGAGTTGAAAAAGAGAGTTTTGAAAAAAAAAAAAAGATTTTGGAAGGGAGTTTTTGAAAAACAATTTTGAAGAGGGGAGTTTTAGGAAAGTATGTTGAAAAAGAGATTTTTAGGAAGAGATTTTTAAAGAGAGGGAGAGTTTAGAAGGATTAAAAACATCTCACTTTTCTAAAGCAATCCTAGCCATAAGAGGACTAGAACCACTTTAGGAAAGTGGTTTTGAAAACAAGGTTTGAAAATATAGACCAAAATGTCACTTTTTATATAACACTTTCCTAAAGAAACCCTAGCCATGGAAAGGCTAGAATCACCCTAGAATTGTGGTTTTGAAAACAAGTTTTTGAAAAAGAGATTTGGATGCAATTTTGAAAACAAGTTTAAAAACGTTTTGAAAAACAACTTTGAAAACGGTTTTTGGAAGATGCAAGACTATGATATGCACAATGCAATTTGGGGGTCGTGAACATACAAGGCTAAGGCTTCACCACATAATCAAGGGGGCCGGACCCACGTGATCTTTGGTTAGACTAGAAGAAAGCCCCCGACACGGTGACTCTCCAATAGTCCAATCCTACACATGGACCGGGAATCCCCTTGTTTCAAGCATGCAAAGAAAGGGGGGAAAAGAGATGGGGGATTAAAATAGAGAAAACCCAAGTGGGTTGGAGAGAGAAGAGGGGGGAAGTACGGAAAATTAAAGAGGGAGCCTACCTTGTATCTTGTTTATTTTGTGCGCCGTGCAGTCTTCGGTCTTCGATCTTTGTCTTGATCTTCACCTTCAATCTTCAAGAGTTTTCTTCAAGCTTTAGATGGCAGCTCTTCAAGTCTTCCGAGAGTGGTTGAAGGCTAGTGTATGAGTGTATGGGGGAGTGTATGAGTGTATAGGAGGCTAGGGTTTGTGTATAGTGGCTAGGGTTTGGGGAAAACCTAAGGAGGCTAGGGTTTTGGAGGTGTTCGAGCTCTGTGTATCGAAATATAGGATTTTTAGGTTAAGTTTGCAGACCCCTTTCACGTTGAACGAGGCTCTGTATTTATAGAGGGAAGACAAACTTGGCGCCTGTTGTAGTGGCGCCAGGCCAAATTATACACTGGCGCCACTAGTAGTGGCGCCAGGCCATTTTTTGGCTTGGCGCCACTAGTAGTGGCGCCAGCCATTTAGGAAACAATTAAGGTCGGCAAGCAACGTATCTTTGACTAGATTTGGGCGCCTGTACTAGTGACTACCATGCAATTTTTAGCCTGGCTTCACTAGGAGTGACTCCGGAAAATCCGGGAATGATTCGAAGGAGCCGGGAATGACCCGGAAGGCCGGAAAGGAGCAAGAATACTCAAAATAGTGTCCTGGAGGTATTTGACTTGAAAAATGAAGATAAGGTGAGTTGGAAAGGTTGACCGGGCCTTTAGGGGCAAAACGGTCAATCGGACTAGGAAACTGCCGGGGCGAACCCGGATTGTCCCGGAAAAAGACTTGGGATCTGGAAACATTATTTAGAATGTTCCCAGAGGTTGCTGGTTTGATTCCCAGGGCCGGCGTGGTCGGAAATGGAGATCGGCCCACCAGGGGCAAAACGGTCATTTTATACTGGGTTTGCCGGAACTGACTCGAAATGGTCCGAAAAGGTAAAGAAAGGTCGAGAACACTATAAAAAGTATTCTCGGGACATTACCGGTTTGATACTCAGAGCCGATGTGGTCGAAAAAGGAGACCGGCCCTTCAGGGGCAAAACGGTCATTTTGTACCGGGTTGGCCGGAACTGACTCGGAATGATCCGGAAAGGTAAGGGAAGGTTGAGAATACTATAAAAATTATTCTCGGGACATTATCGGTTTGATACTCAAAGCCGGTATGGTCAAAGAAGGAGACCGGCCCTCTAGGGGCAAAACGGTCATTTTGTACCGGGTTGGACGGAACTGACTCGGAATGATCTGGAAAGAGAAGGGGAGGTTGAGAACACTATAAAAAGTATTCTCAGGAGGTTACCGGTTTGATACCCAGAGCCGGTGTGGTTCTCGGGGCGTTTGGATGCCTAGGGGCAAAATGGTCATCCTGACCAAAAAGTCTCGGAAAATGTCCTAAGGGTAGTTTAGTCCTTTTCCACCGAAGTGGGCTAACAGCCACTGGTGTTGACCTAGCTTTTGAGTGTTTCCGCCACTCTAACGGTGTGAGTATTTTCGCTACTCGGACGGGGTTGAGTATTTCCGCTACTCGGACGGGGCTGAGTATTTCCGCTACTCGGACGGGGTTGATGATTTGGGAGTATTTCCGCTACTCTAACGGGTCTGTGAGTATTTCCGCTACTCTAACGGGTCTGTGAGTATTTCTGCTACTCTAACGGTTCTGTGAGTATTTTCGCTACTCTAACGGTTCTGTGAGTATTTCCGCTACTCTAACGGTTCTGTGAGTATTTCCGCTACTCTAACGGTTCTGTGAGTATTTCCGCTACTCTAACGGCTCTGTGAGTATTTCCGCTACTCTAACAGTTCTGTGAGTATTTCCGCTACTCTAACGGTTCTGTGAGTAGTTTTGCTACTCGAACTGTCTCGAGGAATAAACTGTCTCGAGAGAGGGATTGGAAAGGGGTCTTACCATCTCTGAAAAGACGTGCCTGGATTGGAACCGTCTCGAGGAATAAACTGTCTCGAGAGAGGGGTTGGAAAGGGGTCTTACCGTCTCCGAAGAAACGTGCCTGGGTTTCGAGTGTTTTCGCCATTCTAACGGTGTGAGTATTTCCACTACTTTAACGGTTTGGTGAGTACTTCCGCTACTCTAACGGTTTTATGAGTAGTTTCGCTACTCGGACCGTCTCGAGGAATAAACTGTCTCGAGAGAGGGATTGGAATTGGAATAAGAAAGGACAATGCCCCTAAGGGCATTTTGGTCATTTTGCCTCTATTTGGGCCTGACAGGCCCGCTAAGCTATGGAAAGACGGAATTTGGACTAGAGGATTGGTTTCGATTGGAATATGTCCATAATGACTTGAAAACAAGTCTGGACGGAGTGTAGATTACCGAGCGGTCAAAAATGGGGTGCTTACAATCACAGAAGCAAAAGGCTTAAAGACCAAATGGACAATGAGCGGACTCATGAAAATGAGGAGTCGCCTCATGGAAACAGACACAAAAAGCTTGAAGACTAAATGATCAATGAGTAGACTCATGAAGATGAAGTGTCGCTTCATGAACACAAAAGCAAAAAACCTGAAGACCAAGTAGACAATGAGTGGACTCATGAAAATAAAGAGTCACCTCATGAAGACAGACGCAAAGGCTTGAAGACAAAATGATCAATGAGTAAACTTATGAAGATGAAGAGTCGCCTCATGAAAACAGAAGTAAAAGGCTGAAGATCAAATGAACAAAGAGCGGACTCTTGAAGATGAAGAGTCGCCTCATGACAACAGGAGCCAAGATGTGAAGACAGAATGACTAAGGAGCCGCCTCATTAATATGAAAAGTGGACTCATGGAGACGGTGAACAACATCTGGTAAATGCAGAAGCAGAAAGTGTTGACTCCACAAGCCTGGAGCCAACTCCTTGAATATAACGGTTAGTTTTCCTAACGTTATAATAAACTAGACGTGCATTAGTGAAGCCTAACAACCTCTAACGGATGGAATCAATACATGGGTTTATATACAAGCTTCCAACTATATTTATATAAGGGATTGAAGACAAAAACAAGATTTAACTGACTGATTCACTGAAAACTCTGATAATCTTCCTGTCTTTTTCTTGTGAGCTTTGATTGTAAAATCTACTCTTGTTAGAGAGTTTGTGAGTTACATGTATACTTTTATACACTTGTAATTGAGAGTTTGAGAGTTCTCTTGAGAAAACAAAACTCTTGTAAGTTTGAGTGGAGCTTGGACAAAACTATTGGTGATTGAAGAACTCAGGTGGGAGTTCTTGTATATAATGAACTGAACACTTTGTAAATCAGCAACTCATTTGTAATTGGAGGTTACATAATGGAAGAAGACTTCAAGGAGGTCTTAGTGTGAGGACGTAGACCACGGTTTGTAGTTGAACCTCAGTAAATCTATGTGCTCTTTTTTATGCTCTGTTTTCTTTCATTCTTCTGATTATATTGCATTGCATATTGATTGATCATTGTTATATTGGTTATATTAATTTTAATTAATCTTAATTGCTATTAATCTTCAAAAAACTCAATTCACTCCCCCTCTTGAATTGTCTTTTGGGCCAACATCAATATCACAGTCATCTTTTTGTCAAGGTCAAAACTTAAGTCTTATCGTGTAGTCTAAGCACTGAAGATTATGTTTAACCCACCAAACGATTATAAAAACTTGAACCAAGAGCAAAAAAATTTAAATTTTTAGCCACTAAACCAATAGTGACCAGGTTTAATTCTACGAGCCGCATAATGTGTAGACGGGCCTTTTTAGCTTTGTCACTTTTGTAATATAATTTGATGGCTTTTGGCCTTTTGACCTTTTTATCATTAAAAAAAGCGTGGTTTTGGTTTTGATTGGATTATATTAAAACTTAAAAGTAATCCTTTAGACTATTTCCATTTGAGTTTGACCCCTTCACAAAAGCAAAGATAAATTATTAGGGGATGGACCTGAATGTCTGCTAGCTATGGTGGAATTTTTCTAGTGCTTGCTTTACTCCTTGCTTTCGGCTTCATCCTTTTTTTTGGACTACAATCTTCTTTTTCCAAACCTATTTTTGGAGATTTATTCACTCTATATCTGGATTCAACTAGTTCATGAAGGATTGAAAAATCTCACAATCTAATCCATATATACCAAACGTGAAGTTCAATATTCTTGCAAAAATTATAATGTCAGAAGTAAGGAAAAATTCTAATCTTACAGAAAAACTATAGAAAAAAAAAACTCCATTTAAAATGATATAGTGTTAATCATTTTCTAATTAAAAGTTATCTTGATGGGTGCAAGCTACTTTAAAATAAACGATCCTTGTTTAGGTATATTATTTTTGTGATTCCTATATACAATGGCGCTATGAGAACCCTTCACTAACGATCATCGCTATATAATTCTGCAAAAAAGATATTATACTAGTACACCTCCTCGAGGTGAATTTGCACTTAAAAATATAAAAAGAAAAATAAATTAAAAGACCTTTAGGTGACAAAGAATAATGGCTTCAACTGATGGTGAAAGATGGGCCGGCCCAAAAGGGAACCCAAACCAAAATGCAATAAATTTTAGCATGGTATGGGCCTGACTACTGTAAAGGTTTTTGATCCCAACCTCATCCAACCACTGTTCGTGGGGCTTAGGCCAACCCGGGCTCCATAACTACTTCCGTCTTCTTTTTGGTCCTGACATTTTTACCCCTATAGTTCTTTGTATGAATGGTTTCACTTTTGTTTTTCTTCTCCCAATACTGCTTTCAATCTAATGTAGGGCCACATAAAAACACGTATATTACATGCATTATATTTTTAATTGAGGCTCCTTTGATTCGACGTAAAAAATTTTACTATTTTTCTTGTTTGGTGGGACAAAAAATAAGTAAAATATTTTTTTAAAAAATTATTTTCATCAAATACCAAAAAATGACTTGCATTTTAAATTTTCATAAGTCATTTTTGGGAATAGATACTAAAACCATTTAGACCGATCCTGAAGCTCAAACAAAAACCCCATAAAGTTAAGCCCTTCTCCATTTTTCTCAGAAATCTGGGCTTTGTCTTGAATGGGAGTATGCGAGCACGAGACAATGAATCTTCAACGTCGTTCCTCCTCCGTCGGCCACCGCTGGATGACTTCGACGTCCACTTTGCGTTCACCATTTTTTGGTCTCCGGTCTCACAAGTGTTGGGCCTTACCCGATATGATCGATTACCTATAAGGATTTGCCATTGGACCTCTAGCACCAGCTTTGTTCCTTCACTGCTAGCTACCATTCTTGGACATCTTCAACCACTTTTCTCCCATTAATGATTATCATCAACCTGGAGGTGTTGTTTTTGGCTCCATTTTTTATTTATTGATATAGGGAGTGTTTGAGAGTATTAAACCTCTCTTGTATTTTTAATGGGTTTGAATTAGTTGTTACTAGTTTTGAAGTTTATCTTCTCTTATTGAAGTTCATTTAGAAGGTGACCATGTACTACTGATTTCCCATGTCTATCAACTGTTAGATAAAATGCTTGAACGGGTCAAAATATTTTTTTGAAGTTGTTTGAGCTGATTTCTGACTTTCTTTAAACTTTAAGCATTCGATTAAATAGAATAATGAATTGAAAATCAATACTGATCTATGAAATTGGTTCTTGAATTGTGTTTGATTCTTTTTTACTACTGTTGTTTTTGTCATAATATTTAGTTAGACGGTTTTACATAACATTTGTCTGGAAATTGTTTTTCATTTTTACAGCCAAATACCAAAAATTAGAAGAATAAAAAATGTTTTCAAGTAAAAAGTTTTACATGAAAAATATTTTTTAAAATAAAATATTTTACGTTAAAACAAACAGAGCCTTACTCTGTGTTCAGTTTGTTTTTATTAATTTAAAAACTATATATCTACCACTTTAAATTTTATAATTCTACTATTATTGTTTTGTTTTTATTTTTTATTATATATTTTATAACTGAGATTTTGCAAGGTACTCGTACCCAAAACTAGCATTTGAGTATTAGAGAAAAAATTTTAGTGGTATTTACTAACTAGATCCAACAAGGCTGACTAATTCATAAAAAGCAAAAGGATTTTTTTTATAAAAAAAAATTAATAAATTAATCATTAAGAAACTATACTAGATAAAAATAAATAATAGATAAAAGAAAAAACTTTCTCCATCCACATATACTCACTATTAACATCAATACTAGACGTAGCTAAAACATGTGTCACATTATTATCTTCTCTTTTGATATAAATGTACTAAAATACGTGGCACAATGTTACCTGCTCTTTTGATATGGATGCATCAGTTGAAAGAAAAGAATGATAACTTCAATTTTGCTAGAAAAGAAAAAGACTTTGATTCATTTACTATGTGTCTCTCAAGAATCCATACCTCAACCTTAATTTCAACCAAAAAAAAAAAAAAAAAAATTCCATTGGATGGCATGGGATTCACACTTCCCAATAATTGAGGGCCACTGGCTTCCCGTTGCAGCGCTAGAACTGTGATAATTGTTGGAGCAGAGACTTTTTTTTGGTGACAAAGGACTGTTTGGGATATTCAGATTCGACTTTTCCATCCAGATTAACAGAATGACTGAAGAGAGAGAGAGAGAGAGAGCCCATAGCACTCAACGCCTCGGAGTCCTCAACGTTAGGCACGCCGTTTGACCTACGGCTTCGTCAGTGTCTCGTCTACTCAACCAAAACAAAGGGCGCCAACAAAATTATAGTAATAAAATAAAACAACAAGAAAATAAGAAAAAGCAGGGTGAAAATAATCTGATGGGCTTGACCTCACCGTAAGGCGGAGTCAAGAAATAGCAGAGCCTAAAGTCAACTGAAAACCATGGATCAACTTTTCTTCAATCTCTTTCCACTTTCAAGGATTAAAATAGGACCACTTTTCCATGAACATCAGATAAAACATGGGCTTATCAAACTGTTTTATAATTTTTCTCAAAAAATTCACATAAATTTGAAAAAAGTTAAAATTAGATACGATAACTTCATAGGAATTAGTCAAAATTCAAATAATAATAGTAATAATTTAAAAGTCAAAATATCAATTAAATTTAGAAAAATATTAAATTAGAATTTACAAGGAACTTCTTATGGACTACAACAGTGATTTTATATTTTTGTATATTATAAATCATCGATCATTGTATCAAAAATTCGTCAATAGAAATGAGACAAATAATTAATAATACGCTATTAACTAATGTCACTTTTATTTAAATTTTAAAATAAAAAATTTATAAACACAGTAATGGAGGTAAAATGTAGATGCACAAACTTTCCACTTGAATTTTTTCAATAAGTCCTTCCCAAAATATTATGCTAACCAATAAGCTTTAAAAGAGTTATTGGGGTAACAGCTTCTTATCATGGGCTTTGGATGCACAACATCAAAATACTAATTTTAACTTCTAATTAATGAACTTTGGTATTAGTTCTGCACACCAAACAACACACCTTGAATCTTGAATTAGAGGGAGGGAGATTCTAACATGGGATAAACATGCTACTGATGAGTGATGAGTAGGTAAGGCCACTATCATTCCTTTCAGAATTCCTCCCTCCATTGCAAGCCTCATCAGAGTTCAGAGATGGCAACACAACCACAAGCTCTGAACCCTCTCCAAAAACCCTTGATTAAGGTCTTTTTCATCACCATCCTCTGCTCTCTCTCCTACCTTCTTGGCTTCTACAACAACAATCACTACTCCAATCCAGCAGCTTCCACACTGCTCCTTCAAGTTCCAGACCCAAATTGTCTCCAGGTCAAAAACCTCACTCTCACTCCCCACGAAATTACCCCATCAAAATCCCTCCACTTCGAACCCCACCACACTCTCTCTCTCCGACCAGATCCCCCAGAAAGCCAGCAATTCTTCCCCTACTGCCCCAAGAACTTCACAAACTACTGCCCATGTCAAGACCCATATAGACAAAGCCTTATTAATCCTGCAAGATTCTTTCATAGAGAGCGGCATTGCCCGGATAAAACCGAGGCATTGCGTTGTTTGGTTCCCAGGCCAGTGGGTTACAAGAGGCCATTTCCATGGCCCAAGAGCAGGGACTATGCTTGGTTCAGAAATGTTCCTTTCCCAAGGCTGACCGTGTTGAAGAAAAGTCAGAATTGGGTTCGATTGGAAGGTGACCGGCTTGTTTTCCCCGGTGGAGGTACTTCATTTCCAATGGGGGTTAAGGGTTACATTAATGAAATTAGTCAGATTGTGCCATTGAAGTCAGGGAATATAAGGACTGTTCTTGATACTGGTTGTGGGGTGAGTGCCACTCAATCTTCATGGTCATCTGTTTTATTTGGAATTAGTTATTGTTGTAAATTTTGTTTGTATCTGATTACTTTAGATTATTAAATTTTCTGTTGGTTATTATATATGTCAGTGCATCTTCTTGGATTGTCAGATTCAATCATTCAATCCTTTTTGTTCAGTAGTAATAATATGAATAGTAAGAATTAGAATGGATAATACGGATGGTGAAATCAACTAATTAATACAGTTGTGTTGTTAAAAAAAAAAAGTAGGTTTGTTTAGTATTTAAGTGACGGAAACGAGTAGAAAGTCCCAAATCGCTTTCTCTTAGTTCCTGAAGTTCCAAAAATGGAAGGAAATTTTCAGTATTTGTTTTGTCCCTGGAAACTACTTCCAGGGAAATTTTTGCAGAGAATGTTATTATTATTGAACCACAATGGAATTTTCCCTTTCTTTTTTCCCCCCTGTTATTTAAAATTTTTCTCAAGCTTCATGGTAAAATGTCCACCTGGGTTAAAGGAATTTTCAAATGAGATATTTTCACATTGTCCATGGTTTATATCATTGCCAAACTTTCATTTGTCTAATTGGACTCTAACTTCAGTTTCTTGGTTCTTTAAATGATATCTAATTCCAAAACAAAGAGACACGAAATTAGAATGTTAGTTATTCTGTTTCGAATCTAGTTCCGTTCTTGCTTTCGTGATATAACAAGATTAGAGATTTCAAGTAAATATTGCAGCAGTAGTAACCAGGATTTCAAGTAAATATTGATTTTACCTTTAACTGCTTCTTGTGCATACCTCACTAACTCTACCTTTTATATCCACCCAAGGATCAAAATTTTGTTTCAAGAGGTCATTTCGGTTGGTTCGGAAACAGAAACATTTCAGAAACATTTTGGATTGTTTCGGGATGTTTCAGAAACATTTCAAAAATGAAAAGAACTAAAATAGTAAAATACAATTTTTTATATTTTTCTCAACGAAAATTGTACAACATTTAGAAAAAATTTAAAATTCTATTTAACACAATTTATTATTTCGGCATATAGCGCTGTGTTTTGGTGCAAAATTTTCTATGTTCCGGTGTGTTTTAATAGAAATAATGATGTTTTGTTATTTCACTAGTGTTTCGTTTTTGTCTATTGGGAAACGGAAATATTTTGGCTATTTCTAGAGAAACAAATGGAAATTTTGTTCCTTGTATCCACCCAATTTTGAGCTTGTACTTACTCAATTATGTTTATAGCAAAATGATAATAAAATTTCACTAGGACCTTTGATATTCAACTAGATCTAGCAAAAAACCTGATCTTTTCTCATCCTGCTCTTTCTTCTTTCCTTAATAGCCAGAGAAAAGGCATGTCAGCCAGTTGTGTTGTCATGAGTTAGTAAATTATGCCATGAGATCTTTTTATCATATGCTTCATGAAAATTTTGAGGTGCTTTCCACGTTCTTCTCAGGTTGCAAGCTTTGGAGCTTCTCTAATGGACTATAACATTTTGACAATGTCTATTGCGCCAATAGACATACATGATGCTCAAGTACAGTTTGCCCTGGAAAGAGGACTGCCAGCCATGCTTGATATACTTAGCACCCACAGGTTACCATACCCATCAAGATCTTTTGATATGGCTCATTGTTCAAGATGCCTTGTGCCATGGACTGGTTATGGTACTTATACTTGATTTGTAGATTTCTTTATGGTGTACATTTGGTTACTTCCACAGAATGAATTAATTTCATTTGCTTTTTCACAGTCAGATATTAGTCCTTACAAATGCTTCTTTTTTTTTTTTCTTGTTCTTTACAAGAGTTCTTCTGCCAACTTCCTTAAGGATTATTTAATAACAGTTCAGCTTTGACATGCTTCTTATTTCTTGAAATCCCAAAGGTGACCCATATATAAATTTTGGTTCACTTAAGCTCTTTTCACCGACCGAAAAAAGAGAAGAAAAAAAATATATTTGTTTGCTTTAGAAGCTATGAGAAACAAATTATACTCGAATGCCACACAAAAAAGATGAATGATTTCATACTCATGGTTTCCAAATGTCTCCTTTGTTAATAAATGTATTAAGGTGGTACAATCTAATTGTTTTCTTAACTGAAATGCTAGATGGACTATTCTTGTTGGAAATTGACCGTGTTTTGCGCCCCGGTGGTTATTGGGTACTATCTGGGCCACCTATAAATTGGAGGGTTACCTACAAAGGTTGGGAGAGAACACCTCAGGACCTTGAAAATGAGCAGAAGAGTTTGGAAGATCTTGCTAAGCGACTGTGCTGGAAAAAGATTAGAGAGAGGGGACGAATTGCAGTATGGCAAAAGCCCACTAATCATATTCATTGCGCTCAAAAGTTGAAGACTTGGAAAGCTCCAAAATTCTGTGCTGAAGCTGATCCCGATGCTGGTTGGTGAGTTTACTCATCACATTTTCTCATTAAGCCTATGTAGCCAAGATACGAACACGAGCATCAAGGGAGGACCCAAAATGAAATTATGGGATTGGTGCCCAACAACATCTACACAGCATGTGCACTGGTGGATCCAACAATAGAATTTGCTAAAATAGGAGCACCCTTGATACATAGCTTTGACATATCTGTTTCTGATAGTTAATGTCCCCTCTGAGCACAATCCTCTTGAAGATTAGCTTTCGAAGATTTCTCTCCCGTTCCTAATTTTATGTTTCTTTGGTCTAAAGCTAGAAGACAATACAAATTTTTTTTAATTTCAGTTTAGAGTTCAGGATCTTCAAGCTAATGTCACGTCTTTTCTCATCTTAAGGATCCAAGTAGGTTATTAGTTAAATTGTATCGCTCTATAATACAGAGTTTCATGTGTTCCTGCAAACAATGAACTATGCAAAGAAACATCAGTCTTTCAAAATAATTATTGTTCTCTTTAGGTACAAGAAGATGGATGCCTGCATTACTCCTCTCCCAATGGTTGCAGATATACGTGATATATCTGGAGGTGCCCTTGAGAAATGGCCCAAAAGATTGAACACTGCTCCACCTAGGATTAGAAGTGCAGTAATTGTAGGGACTACCATCAAGGCCTTTAATGAGGATAATCAGTTGTGGAAAAGAAGAGTTATGTACTATGGGAGTGTCCTCAAATCTCTCTTTGCTGGACAATACAGAAATATAATGGACATGAATGCTGGCATAGGAGGTTTTGCTGCGGCACTTGTGAACTATCCAGTTTGGGTGATGAATGTGGTTCCTTTTGAAACAAAAAACAATACGCTTGGCATTATCTATGAGCGGGGCCTAATTGGAACCTACATGAACTGGTAAGACTCAGAGAAAATTTTCTTTTGTTTTTCTATGAGGTATGGAGAAATGCAGTTGTCTTGGATTATTTTATTTTATGCAATTCTTGTATGTGCAATCATACTGCCGAATTACGTAGTCCTCTTGTTTTAGGTTGCGTGGCAGGGAGTGGGGACTATGTTACACCTAAACAGTTTTTGTGTACTGTTAAATTGTTAGTGTTTTCTTTATCTAATTTGTTACTGCCATAAAGCTTTGTAATTTTATTAAATTTTAAATTATTGCCAATATTAAGAACCGATTTATAGTTATTAGCGTCGAGATCTCCATGAACTGGAGGCATCTGACTGTAGATACAAGAAGAGGACTAGAAATATCTTTCGACTATCTGAAATTGGATCTGTTCTCTCTTTTTCTGGTTGCTTGTATTGCTATTCTAGCTTAGAAGTGTGCAAGTCATGCTCTGCATAAGTCAAGTGATCATTTTTCTTGTAACACGTAGATGATGACTGTACACAATTGGCCTTCATATTCTTTTTCAGCACTCTCATCCAATTATGTAATTGATAGATTTTGTGGATATCGTTCTATTTAGTTCTGTATTATTTCTTGTTTCTGTACGATATATATGCACCTTCTTACATTTTGTCCATATGCAAATCAACTGATTTATAGAGATTTCTTGCTGGCAGGTGTGAGCCCTTCTCGACATACCCTCGAACGTATGATTTAATACACGCTGATGGTTTGTTTAGCATGTATATGGACAAGTAAGTATCTAAATCAAGTGCACAATTAATGTTCTTCTAGAGTTGTTAAAATATCGCATGGAGAGTTGTTGGTTTCATCTTGCTTCAGTTAGCATTTGAAGTCATTAGCCGGTGTGATAAGTAGATGAAAGCGTCAGCCACCAGAGCAAATTTATTGAGGCCCTGAATATATATATATATATATATTATTATTGCAAGTCTTAACTAAAGTGTCCTATGGCCAAATATTTCTGAAATTCAATTCTGTGTAATAAAATCTATTCCATTAGGGTCAATATTGGTTGAATTTTTTTTCATATCAGCACTATGGCACAAAGCGATAATTACAACTCGACAATTAGCTTGTGTGTATGCATGCAGGTGTGACATTCTTGACATTCTCTTTGAGATGTATCGGATTCTCCGCCCCCATGGGGCCGTTGTAATAAGAGATCACGTTGATACTATTGTGAAAGTAAAAGGTATTACAGATCGGATGAGATGGAACGGCAGGATTTCCCACAGCCAACGCGGACCTTTCCATCCCGAGAAGATACTTTTTATTGACAATTCCGAATAGCCACATACATTGAACAGCTTGAGAGAGAGAGAGAGAGAGAGAGAGAGAGAGAGAGAGAGAGAGAGATGTATCTATTAAAACATTGGCTATATAGTGACGCTGAGAAGGTAAATGAGCAGTAGTTGCTGCCCAGACTGTCATAAATCAAAGGGGAACGAAGGAAGCCCAACCTTCTCTTTCAATTCTGAGTAGGGATGGTGCTTAACTGTGAAGGTGCGGAAGGTAAGCCCACTCACCAGGGAATAAAAATGGGCATGGCTCATGTCAATGCTCCGAGCTTTTAACCACAAGATTTGGAGTTGGTAATCATTGAGTTTATTTTAGGTACAGTTGAATTTCTTTCACCTAAGTGGGCCCCACATCTAGAGGGAAATCTTCTAAAATAAAAATAAAAAAGAGCTGTGGATATATAGCCTTGCTCCCTTGGATCATTTTATTTTATTTTTCATTGTATTTTTTTCATCCGGCAACAATGCACCATATGAAAAAAATATTTCTGACATTAATTTTTAACAAATATTGTAACAGCTTGGGAAAGTAGATTTCCTTTTTGTTATTATCAATTAACCTAATTAATTGAACTATAAGAACTTGTAAATGACCTAAATTAGTTAATATTTTATATAACTTAAAGTATAGAGTAAGGAGACTGTGTCAATCTTTTGACATGAAAACTCTAAAACAGGTAAAAATCACGAGGACACGTATAGTCCTAGGCAACTCAGCGATGAACAGTTATAAGAATTAATTTACAATCTAACTTGATGATTCTTAACTAAGGAAGAAGCTATAATCTTGTTTCAATCTACGATTCACCATTCTCCCGTGATTTCGGCACCAACTTTTGAAATTTACCAAAACCTTGATTATGATGTATCAGGATGATTGAAGTAAGAACAATCTAATGGCTTGGAAACATAATAAAATTTTCTAAACAGCTAAATTGAATTCTTTAATTAATGTTCATAAATTATGAAGCTCTTAGAGCTTTTATATAACGTCAGAAGTGTTTCTAGACCCTTAGATGAATTATAGCTCCTTCTACAAAGGTTTCCCTTATAGATATGATTAAATTTTAGAGACTTTATCCATGCTATTCGAATGCCCTGGTCGTGTGTTCGAACAACCCCATTCAGATGTTTGTAAAGGCCATTCGAACGAACATGACCCGTTCGGACGGTTTGAAACCCATTCCAACTGTATGGCTACTTTTGCCCGGTTTGATTTTTGCCTTTTAGTACGTTGATTTACTCCTACATATCGACCAATCTATCTAACTGCTGGCATTATATACAAAGTGTTCTTATTCAGGTATTGCCAATCTAAAACGTAACAAATATTATGTTAAATTATCTTATTGGCATACATAAACTATTATTTACATATAAATTAAACAAAATTATAAGTTAATCTTAGCATTTACAACTTTTATTTTAAAAAAATAATATACTTAACTATAAAAAAATAGATTTTTTTTTTTTTTTTGACGGCACTAAATCATCACGTCGGTAGGTATGGAGAAGGCAAAATAATCTTCCCCCAGGGAAATCTGTCTTCGTCGCAAAGTATAAAAAAGATGATTTTTGTCTTTATCTATTATAGAAGCAAATGAACATATTCTTTTGTGTGTTAATTGTTTCCATCAGTTTTTTGGCACCTGCTGCCAAAACGTGGCAACAAAAATAAACATTCAAACAATATTATTTTATAGTTTTAAAAACTCTCAAAATAAAAACAAAAAAACACAAAACAAAAACTATATCAGATGACTCCAAGTCTTCTTACATCTATTTGATTTAGCGGACAATAAAAATACTTGTTTATTAAAAAAAATAAGTTTTTATTTTTATTTTATGTAATTACCTATACAAAAATGAATAAAGTCTCAAGTAATTTTACGTTATTTTTTTGTACAACAAATTCAAGATTATAAAATTCAAGAAAAGACGAGACCTTGACTTTTGTTAAGGAATGGCGCAAGAAAACATAGGATTTTAATACAATTATTAGATTAGAAAAGGGAACAAGGGAAATTTGAAGCGTGGGCCTACAGAGAGGGCAATTTTCTTTTGAAATGACAAAACTAACCTTTTGTCTAAGATTCTCTTATGAGTCACAGCAAAAAAATTTTGTCATTTCCCCAAGGCACTGCAAGTCTGCAAATGAAAAGGTCTATTTGGGACATAAGTCAACAGTTGTGGTTTGTTATCTAACTTGGCTGTATCGGTGTTCTTGGAGAGTACTTAAAATTATCAGAGTGACTTCATGTGCCAAACTGCATCTCTCTTGATCGCACCAAAATTACTTCACCTTAATAATTGCTTCCTTTGTCAATCAAAACCATTATCCGAAATCTCTGTTCTAAGTTTCTAATATGTATCTATTTGGTGGTAGAGATTTCTAAGGAAAGTTCATGTACTCTCTCTCTCTCCTCAAAGTTCAAACCTACGGTCGGCTATCTTTTGAGATTCCTTAAAACTGTGGCAGACAATACACTAATGCATCAGCTATAATCTAATGCAATTAAGTCCACGGCAGGTAGGCTTTACTATAATTTACGATTCCTTATCATGGACAAAAAAAAATGTCAGTAGAAGGTAACATCCATGTTTTAGTACTCGTGTATTTGATTAGTCTTCTATTATAAATTTTAAATTTGAGTAGTAGGTTTTGATACTTTGTCATATACCATTAAAAATTTGTCCCATTATCAGAAGCTAAAATTGAGAATTAAATTATAGCTTGCTTTTGATACATTGTAAGTCTAAAAAAAAAAATTATTCACAGATAGCAAGAAATTATCGATGGACTATTAATTGAATGTATTAAAATCCAATCAAACATTTCTTCATGCATTAAAATTATAATTTTGGTATAAAATTGGATGATGATAAATCATTTCAAATAATTCAATTGGTTGAGAACTATTATGGGGTCCCAATTCAATTTTGGTTCCAGAAAAGGTAAAAGTTGCCAAACTGTAATGTTAAAATTTAACCATTAAATTAAGAAATCACGTTTATTTATTTTTTTTTAAAGGACGAAGGAGGCCGAAGCCATAACTAACTAGCAACACAACGGGACAAACCCCAATCTGCGGAATCCCATGCTAACAAAGGCAACACAGTTTGGGGGTGGGCAAACCAGCGTCTGAAATTCCATTGGAGCATTCAACGCATCCTTTGCGAGTCTATCCGCACAGCTATTGGCATCCCGCTGATTAACCCGCAGTTCGCAGTGCCATTGTTGGGAGATCACTGTACGAATTATAACAACCAGATTATGATCATGGTGACTGGTGTTCGGGATTTAAAATTTCATCCAAGTCCTCCTAAGAGTCAGTCTCCAACATGACACAACGGAACCCCTGCTGCCAGGCCAACCGAAGCCCTTTCCAAATAGCCCAGAGCTCTGCCGTCAGAGAATTCGCCAAACCAATGCACTCCGTATAACCTGTCATCCACATACCATTGACATCTCTTTCCAATTACACCCCCAGCTACTGCTGCTCGCCCTGGATTCCCAATAACAGCTCCATCGTGTATTAATTTTCATCTCAGTAACAGCAGGAGGATTCCAAACAACTGAAGTAACTCGATGCCTAGAAGAACTCCCGCGGGGGCGGAGCTACATAAAGTGTTGGGGTGGCATGGCGCCCGGTTTTTGTATAACCCTCCTATATATATAGTTAAATAAGTAAAATTTTGTAAAATTTTATTCTATTGATACTCCTCCATAATTTATAACCTAAATTTCTAATCCAACAAAATATAAAATTTGCATGGATTCTATCCATTTTATTCATATGTATCCTAACCCAATAAATTTGTATTATATGAGCTTTTAAATTAATATACATAAAAAGATAATTTGAAAAAATATCGATTTTTATTTTAATAGATGATTGATGTACTAAGAAATAATTAATCTATATTTTTTTGTCATTTGAACAACTTGTATATGCCTGTAGTTAAATAAACATTAAATCTTATAAGTTTAAGACTTTTATATAAGCTGGTTGTATAGGACTCAACCACTTTTAAGGTTTTTTTTTTTATTTTTATTTTTTACACATTTGGAGTACTTATAAAAAAAAAATTGTATTTTTAGTCATATTGCGTTGTGACATAATAAAAGCTAATTTTATTTTTCATGTAGAAATTTAGTATTGCATCCTACTATATGTATCGTACTTGAACTTAAAAATATGTGTAAAAAATTTAAAATAGAGTATTTGTATAACAATTGTATCAGTAAGCAAAAATTTTTAATTCAAGTTAACATCTCCTAAAATAAAATCTTGATTTTGCCCTGAACTCTCGGCTGCCATTGTGTCACGGTTCGTCACTTTCAAGTGGATTAGGCCGTGTGGCACTTGTTGTGGGCGGCACTAGACAAGTCAACCAAATGGGCACCTCGCAAATGAAAGCCAACACACACACCCGAAGGTGCACAAGTAAGCAATTTGGAAGCAACAAGCTAAGAATGTTTAAAGCAACAACGAAGGCAATAGGCACACAATTTGCAAGCAATAAGATCACTTTTATTGCATATACAAAACAATTCCAAACTATAATTAGGTGGGGAGTTTAGTTTGCCAACAACCAACAACTAGGGACTTTGGACTCACCTTACTATCCTCCCCTATATATGCTTTTTGAGCCATTTCTAAACTGATACAAGTAAACATTACACCCCCTTGAGGAGTCATAATGGGTCTACAAAAATATTTACAAGGAATTTGACAAAACCCTTTTACATACATCTATATATGACCCTAAACTAATTTTCTAGCCCTTCGAAAAAATTACAACACCTCTCCTCGATAGGGCTAGGACACAACTAACTTGGATTCCGCACACCTTGACATGAAAAAATCTACGCATGCATCCGACTCCAAACTTACATTTCTACACTCTATACAATATGTACAGATATAACAGAGTTGACACGAGGCTGGAAAATGAGGGCATGGGCCCGGCCTTGAAGGGCAGCTCGTGACACTCTCCCCTACTTAAGCGGTCGACGTCCTCGTAGACTTTGAAGCAAGGTACTCCTCGAGCTTGTTCACGAACGGTTGCAAGTCTTCCGCCTTCTCCCAGCTGATCTCTTCATCTCCAAGATCCTTTCACTTCACTAAGTACTCCAGGCGTGGGCGCCTTCCCTTGACCACTCTGTCAGCGAGAATGTCTTCAACTTGCTTCGGTGCTGGTGGCTTGGTGTTGATGGCTGCTCTTGTGGAGATGTTGCGAGTTGAATCCTCTTGATCTGCATGGTAGGGCTTGAGACAACTCACATGGAACACTGGGTGCACTTTCATCCAAGCTGGAGGCTCAACCCTGTAAGATGCCTTCCCAATCTTGGCAACAACCGGAACAGGTCCCTCGTACTTTCGCACTAGGCGCCGGTCACGGTTGCGAAGAAATCTGAGTTGTTCAGGCGTCAACTTTACTAGCACCAGGCTCCAACTTGGAATCCGAGCAGCCTTCTTCCTTGATCTGCCCACTTCTTCATTCTCTTGGAAGCCTTCTCTAAGTAAGCTCTTGCTACTTCATTCCCCCGCTTCCATTCTTTGGTGAAGTTGTAGGCTCTCGGAGACTTTCCAGTGTAAGGCTCATCCACCGTGTGGGGCATCAGTGGCTGCTGACCTGTAACAATCTCAAAAGGGCTCTTGTTAGTGGAAGAATTCTTCTGAGAATTGAAACAAAATTGAGCTACATCAAGTAATTGCACCCAATTTCTTTGGTTGGCATTGACAAAATGGCGCAAATACTCTTCAAGTAGCCCGTTGAAACGTTCCGTCTGGCCATCAGTTTGTGGATGATAGCTAGACGACATGGCGAGCTGTGAACCGAGAAGCTTAAAGAGTTCTGACCAGAAGGTCCTTGTGAATCTGGAATCCCGGTCACTGACAATGCTTTGGGGCATACCCCAATACTTGACAATGTGTTTGAAAAATAGACGAGCTGTCTCCTCTGTCGGGCAATACTTTGGTGCTGGGATGAATGTGGCATATTTAGAGAATCGGTCTACTATCACCAGAATAGAGCTAAGATCTCCAACCTTCGGCAAATTGCTGATAAAATCAAGTGAGACACTTTCCCAAGGCCTCCTCGGAGTGGGAAGTGGCTCTAACAACCCAGCTGTCTTGGCTCGCTCTGTCTTGTCTTGTTGGCAGGTGAGACAAGTCTTCGTATAATCCATCACATTATCTTTCATATGGGGCCAATAGTAGCCCTGTTTCAATAGTGCCAACGTTTGCTGCCACCCTGGGTGGCCAGCCCACAAGGTGTCATGACACTCCCGCAGGAGCGCCCTTCGTAGGTCACCAGCTTTGGGTACATAAACCCGATTTCCTTTGGCCATAAGCAAGTCATCCTCAACCCAAAACTGGCGTGTCTTCCCTTCTTTGGCTAGCTGCACAATGGTTTGAGCCATAGGATCTTTTACCAAGTTCTCCTTGATCCGTTCCCGCATGCTTGTGGCGACCTTGCTAGCCGTGAGGTTCGCCACCAATTTGATAGCAGCAAGCTCAGCCCTGCGACTCAGTGCATCTGCCATCTGATTGGTGCAACTCGCCTTGTACTATAGGTTGAAGTCAAACTCAGCAAGATGCTCCTGCCAACGAGCCTATTTTGGGGTCAATTTGGGCTGAGTTAAGAAGTGGCTAACGGCCACGTTGTCAGTCTTCACTATGAACTTGGACCCCAACAAGTAGTGCCTCCACACCCGAAGGCAATGTACTACCGCAAACAGCTCATTCTCTTGGGCAGTGTATCTTTTCTCGGTGTCGCTCAGCTTGCGACTTTCATAGGCAACTGGATGGCCCTCTTGAAGTAGCACTCCACCAAGGGCGAAATCTGAAGCATCGGTTTGCACTTCAAAGGGCTTTGAGACATCCGGTAAGACCAGGACTGGATCACTCATCACGGCTGCTTTCAGGTCAGCAAAGGCTCCTTGGCATTCCCTTGACCAATCCCAGGTTTTATCTTTCTTCAGCAAGTCTGTCAAAGGGGCGGCCCTTCTTGAATACCCTTCAACGAACCGCCGATAATAATTGGCTAGCCATAAGAAAAAGTGTAGCTCCGACACATTAGTTGGGGCCTTCCATTCCTGAATTGCCTTCACTTTGTCCATGTCCATCCGAATATGTCCCTGCTCGATGATGTGCCCAAGAAACTTTATGCGCTCCTGTGCAAAGGAGCACTTCTCTTCCTTGACATACAGGTGATTCTCCCGTAGCTTTCTGAACACCATCCTCAAGTGTCCCACATGCTTCTCGAGGCTAGAGCTGTACACCACTATGTCATCTAGATAGACCACCACAAACTTGTCCAGGTAGTCATGAAACACCGGTTCATCAACGTGCAAAAGGTGGCTGGGGTGTTAGTTAAGCCAAAAGGCATCACCAAGAACTCAAATGCCCCATACCGCGTCACGCAAGTGGTCTTTGGTTCATCCCCATCCGCTATGCGCACTTGATAATAACCCGACCGCAAATTGAGCTTGGTGAAGAACTTGGCATTGCACAATTGATCAAAGAGATCTGCGATCAGTGGGATGGGATACTTGTTCTTCACCGTCACCTTGTTGAGAGCTCGATAGTCTACACACAGCCGCAGACTCCCATCGTGCTTCTTTTAGAACAGGACAGGGGCTCCAAATGGTGCTTTGGAAGGGCGAATGAAGCCCGCTTCAATCAACTCGTTCAATTGTTTCCTTAGCTCTGCGAGCTCAAGAGGGGCCATTCTATACGGCCCACGAGCAGGAGGCTTTATCCCTGGTAACAACTCAATCTCATGATCCACCGGGGGCCGTGGAGGTAGAGTTTTGGGCAGTTCTTTGGGCATCACATCTAGAAATTCATGTAGAACCCTTTTGATAGCTACTGGCACGGGTCCTTGTTCCATTTTCTCATTCACCGACAAAGCTGCCACAAATGTTGGTTCACCGTGCTTCACCCCCTTTTTGAGTTGCATCGCCGCGAGAAACTTGTCTTTGGAGGATTGAGCCATGGTGGGAACAAGGCAAGGGTCCTCCCCTATCAAGCATAAGGAGCTAGCAAAGGGCATTGTAATGGCCTTGGTGTCCCGCAGAAACTCCATGCCCAAAATCACTTGAAAATCATCCATAGGAACAACGGTGAAGTTGGCATGCCCTTCCCAATTCTGTAACTTTACTGGCACTGATTTGGCTACTCCTTGGATGGGCCGAGCTGCTGAGTTCACAGCCTTCATCTTGCTTGAATCTTTGTCTAGCTTTAGGCCCAAGCGTGCTACCTTCGTGTCCGACACAAAGTTGTGAGTGGCACCGGTGTCAATCATGGCCCTGGTCAACTTGCCATTGATGCGCACATCCACGAACATTAGGCCTTTGGGCGAGGCCTTCTTTGTCTCGGCTTGCTTCTTCAAGGCATTAAGCAAGCGCATGGCACCCATCCGCGGCGCTCCTTCAACTTCTTCTTCTTCGTCCAGTTCTTGCGCATCACTACTAGACAAAGAAGCTTGTAAGGCATTTAGTGCTTGTCTATGGGGGCACTTTGACACCCTATAGGGACCGCTATATAAGAAGCATTTAATAAACTTGGGCTTATCTCCTGCCATGTTGGGCGCTCGGGACTGTGGTTGGAACTTGGAGGAAGAAGATCCCTTGTCGCCTCCCCCACTTTGTCCCTTATTTGCCTTGACAAACTTTCCACCGCCTCCACCTGACCCACTCGATGAATCCTTCTTTTTGTTCGAGGAGGAGGACGAAGTTTCGGAGGTGTAGTCAGTCAGGCGCTCAGCCGCGGCCTGGGCGGATGCCAAGTCCTGCACTCGTTGCCTTTGGAGCTCGGCACGCGCCTAAGGCTTTAGCCCTTCCAAGAAATAGAACATTTTATCTTTCTCCGACATGTCCCGGATGTCCAACATTAGCCCGGAGAATTGTTTAACATATTCCCTCACAGTGCCTGTGTGTTTCAAATCTCTAAGCTTGCGCCGAGCTATGTACTCGACGTTCTCGGGGAAGAATTGGGCCTTCAATTCCCTTTTTAAGTCTTCCCATGTGTCAATGGTGCAGCGGCCCTGTAGGATTTCTTCATGCTTTGTGCGCCACCATAATTTAGCATTACTGCTCAAATACATGGTAGCCATGGTGACTTTGGTCTCTTTGGAGTCGGCCTTGACAGCCCTGAAATATTGATCCATGTCAAAGAGATAGTTCTCCAACTCTTTGGCATCCCGTGCTCCATCGTAGGCACGGGGTTCTGGAACGCGTACCTTTGTCGTGTCAAAGATTGAGGTGTGAGGGGCCGAGTTACCGACTGCCCGCATTAGCAAGTTTAGCTTGGTGTTGATTTCATCCAACTCGCCTCTCAATTCTTTCACCTCATCCCGAAGCTCTTCCGTGTTAGCGAGCCCGCCAATGGTGGCACTAGCCCGTGGCGTATCAGCTGCCGTGCTTACTTCCACTAGGTCTAGGCGATCACCGAACCGGGCCAAGCTTTCCGCCGTCTCACGTCTTAGCCTTTCTATTTCCACCTCTATCTCGTCGAGGCGGTCTTGTGCTGATTTCTTTGGAGGCATGGTTCCTAGATCCTTCAAGCAACCACTATGCTCTGATACCAAATGTCACAGTCCGTCACTTTCAAGTGGATTAGGCCGTGTGGCACTTGTCGTGGGTGGCACTAGACAAGTCAGCCAAATGGGCACCTCGCAAATGAAAGCCAACACACACACCCGAAGGTGCACAAGTAAGCAATTTGGAAGCAACAAGCTAAGAACGTTTAAAGCAACAACGAAGGCAATAGGCACATAATTTGCAAGCAATAAGATCACTTTTATTGCATATACAAAGCAATTCCAGACTACAATTAGGTGGGGAGTTTAGTTTGCCAACAACCAACAACTAGGGACTTTAGACTCACCTTATTATCCTCCCCTATATATGCTTTTTGAGCCATTTCTAAACTGATACAAGTAAACATTATACCCCCTTGAGGAGTCATAATGGGTCTACAAAAATATTTACAAGGAATTTGACAAAACCCTTTTACATACATCTATATATGACCCTAAACTAATTTTCTAGCCCTTCAGAAAAATTACAACACCTCTCCTCAATAGGGCTAGGACACAACTAACTTGAATGCCGCACACCTTGACATGAAAAAATCTACGCATGCATCCGACTCCAAACTTACATTTCTACACTCTATACAATATGTACAGACATAACAGAGTTGACACGAGGCTGGAAAATGAAGGCATGGGCCCGGCCTTGAAGGGCAGCTCGTGACACATTGCAACCACCGCCTCTCTAACGCTCAAATGAATATGGGCTACCGGATCTTGAGGCATAACAAATGACTGATCAAACACCCTCTTGTTCCACCAATACCAGAACATAGAAATTGCACCAATGAAGAAGGACCCCCACTCGCCACTGCCTGTTACTAACCAGGCATCATGAGTCAAATTCCAATCTACCCACTGTTGCAAATGAAGCGAGAAAAAAGGATCGATGAAAGCGGAAGGCAATTACTTGCCGCCACACTCCCCTAGTCAACACACAATCACGGATGGCATGTAATGTGGTTTCACTTTGGCAATCATGGATTAAGAATTCACTTTTGACGCATCATCATTGTAACAAATTTTGTTACACAAACAGCTTAAATGCTGTCTGAATATTATTAAATAATCCACGAAATCTATTTAACGTATCATATTCAATCATATTCAATGCTAATTAACTTGCAGTTTTTATATTTTTCACAACAAATGTTGAGCACCCAATTTTCCAATATAGTTTTAATTTTAATGCCTCGAATAAAAGGTTTAATTAATGAAAAATCAACCATGGATAGATATTTACATATTTTCTGATTTTATTCTCATTTGTCCTATTGTTTTACTACTTGTAAAAAATTTTATTTTACAGTGCAGCTGTATAAAAAATAAAACCTTGTATTAAATATACAGGTCAAACGAAATACGGGCACTTCAGATTAGAGATCCAAAAAAGCAAGCAGTTTCTTTGTCAATTTTCATGCGGGGATCTCACGTTTTTGTTATATATGCTTAATTAATGGGAATAGCTACTGATATAAATTTATGTTAAGAACGAGATCTCAAGTTCGCTCCTTTCTCACTTCTCTAATGACCTACCACCATTCACTTAATGTATGAAATTTATACGATTTGTGTAGACAGTAACCTAGTACAAGTTTAAGCTCATTAACAATGTGAAATCTATTTTTTTTCCTAAAAATAAAAAAATGAGATGAGAAAAAGAGTGGGTTTCAGGATAAGGCTATCTTTCTAATCCATTGACTAAAATTACATTTTTGTGGTCGGCAACTGATTATATTCTAACACATTGAATATTATAGAAGCTGCTAGAATACATAAGAGTTCTGTTTGTATATATATATATATTCTTAACACACCAGACAATACATTGAATCTTATATACACACACAGTCTACTCAGTTTTTCTCTCAGGTACTCTTGCAAAGCAAAACCTCATGCATCAAACCTCACAAAATGGCAACAGCGCACCACCCCAACCACCTACTTTTAGAGCTCAGAGAGACCTTTTCTAGAGTATTATCCATTTTAGGTACCCCGTTAGTGGATGTAACGTAGCATCTCACTTGTCTACTTGATAGATCACGTGGATTTCATGAGTCCCTTAAAGTCAAATATTGGTCAAGCAACGTTTGGACAAACCGACTTGGCACCCTTGCCCCCGCGGTACGCTTGACGCTCCATCATTAGCCTCGTTCAAATAGCTCTAGGAGTTGTACTTAAATCAGGCCCCGTGCCTGCATGACTCCGGCCAAAACGAGCATCCATGCAAGACAGGCTTCACGCCTAGCATGCCTTAAGGTCCTGTGCCTCACCATCTAACAGACTCAGGCTCCTAACCTCCTAACTCAGTTTACTCTCACTCGAGACCTCTCTCCATGGGTAGTAGAATGAAGGTTAGAACCAAAGGAATCGTTGAGTTGTGCGCCCCACGAGCGCGCGGGAGACTAGTCCCATCAACCAGTTGAGAAAGAGAGATCCCCTCCCCCTCAGATCCACTTGAATACCGTATCTTAAGCATTAAATACTGGCCCGATACACATTTAATACAGCAAACACGTGGCATGCCATGGCTGGACAAGTGTCTGACGCCATGGAAAATTGCATATCTAATCACCCGTTGTGGCCTTGACATAGCCTCTCCAAGTCATGATGGTGGGGCTTACGCCTGTCCAGTTGGTGGACATCACGTATCCACACCGTGTCAATCACTACCCACTATAAATACTCTCAGCTCATTTATGACAAATAGAGACAGTTTAATTGCATTTATTACATAAGTTATCATAAGCTCGTAAATCTCTCTCTCTCTCTTGTCTGCCCTTGGTTCTCGCCTTCTCCACAGCCGGGAGACCCGGGTGAGCCCATTTAGTGATTGTTAGGACTTCCAGACGGACCCACACCCTGGTAAACCCTAGGTTCACAGTCAAACTATACAAACAATACTCCATTGGGAATGATTGGCGCTCACGATACGACGAACTCAGGCCTGAATATAGGCCAAGTCACCGATGTAAGGGCAGAACTCACCCCTGGCATCTGCCCAGAGAACCAAGGCCTTTCATTCATCCAATCCCAAGGCGAGCAGATCCGAACGCTCAATGACAGTGTCTCTGCCCTCATAAAGGTTCAACAAACCCTAATGGAAGCCATGCATGTCATGCAGAGTGGGCAAGTTGCCCCCAGCACTCCCACTCCCGCTCCCGTAATCCCACTTGGTTTGTCTGGTGCTGAAGCTAGTTAGCATGTAACCAAGAGTTTGGAACTTCCCACTCTTGACCAAACACCCAACCCCAGTACTAGTAACGCGAATCTTCTCCACGAATTGACCCGGCGAGCCTTGTTCCAACCTTATTCAATCCTTACCACTGCTCAGTTACAAGACCAGATGTGCACGATGATTAAACAAGAAAGCACCGCTGGCCCCTTCAATGGGGAACTTGACTTTCGCCCACCATACGCTGAGTCCATTCAGAAACTGCCGTACCTAGAGGCATGCGTCGCACCTGAATTCATCAAGTTTGACAAAAATAGTGGAAACACCAAAGAGCACGTCATTTGGTTCGTAGACTCTCTGGGCGTCCATGCAGCCGATCTTAACCTCTGGCAAAGAGAGTTCTCAAATCTCCTTTTGACCGAGCCTATTCTTGGTATGCTAATCTCCTACCTAGTTCCATCCTCTCCTGGGATGACATGGTGTAAAAATTCGTTGGCAAATTCTTTAATGCAAACGAACCCCTTTTGATGTTCGACCTTATCTATGAAGCCCAAGGGAAAACTGAAGGTCTCTTGTCCTTTGTTAAGAGGTTTCGAGAAAAAGCCCTTGAAGTAAACCAATAGCTAAGAAACAACTAGTCAATATTTGTGTCAAAGGGATGCAAAATTGATACAAAATACACATGATGAACCATAAATTCATGGATTTTGCCAGCCTAATCACAGCCACACGGAACATTACTATCGCGGTAAGAGACTCTATGCGCAATAACTTCCACTCTCAGGCTCCTCACCAACCGCCTCCCTTGTGGAGAAGTTCCCCGCGCCGACCACCTGTATACCCTAGCGATTCGCGGCAACCCTAGTTGTAGGAAGCTCCCTTTTGGTGAAGACCCCCTTCCTTTGCCCGTATCCACCAAAACAGCCGCGGCTCTGCTACAAACTTGGATCACTGATGGCCAGATCATCTTGCCCTAAGTCAAGAAACAACCTACAGAGCAGGATAGGGTGAGCCCTAACTTTTGCATCTACCACCAGAACATCACCTATTCCACCAAAGACTGTTATGCCCTCAGGCGCATTTTCCTCAAACGAAAGCAAGATGATACACTACAACTCTTAGAAATCGATGTACTCAACGACCCCCTCCCTGAACACCGGAACGACACCGATGTTGTCCTTATGATTTCCCACCATGACGAGTCTAAAGAAGTGGCTGTATGCCACATCTCTGAGCCTGAGCCTCGGGACCCAAATTTTGACCATTACCAAGCTACCATTCTTTAAAACTCCACGAAGTTTAAACATTTCTTCATTCAGCTCGGTCTGTCATCCGCCACCAGATACGAGGCTACTAAAGCCCTTTTACACGTGGTCAACGCAAATGGCGAAGCTTGCATAAAGGTCGACAACTCGGTTAAGCGCTTCTTCAAAGAAAACCACCTCGTCATCACTTTCTTCGAAGCAGACCGAATGTAACCCTATCCCCATAACCGACCTCTCTACTTGTCAATTTTCATACAAGATATAGAGTTTCAAAGAGGATTCATGGATGGCGGAGCCTCGGTAAACATCATGCCTTACCCCACCTTCCAAGCCGTGCGGCTACCAAAAGAGAGATTGGTCCGAGAACTGCTCGATATTAGAGGTTTCAATTGTCACTCCCACAAATCCTTCGGATACACAAGGGTCGACCTCTGCGTTGGCCCTATCCACTCCTCCACTAAATTCCATGTCATTGATACAGACGTCAATTACCACATTCTGCTCAGTCGAACGTGGCTTCATCGATATGGAGCCATTCCCTCCACTTACCACCAATGCATGAAAGCAATCTGGAACAATGAGATTATCATTGTCCCTGCATCTTTGAGCCAGTTTTGCGCTGCGAAAGCTCACATGGCTGAAGCTACTCTCTATGATGAGTTAGATGAGTTTGACGCCCCTACCCCTCTATGCAGCACCCCTCTACCTCGATGGTCAGACATCGCCAACGAACCTTAGCGAAACCTAAGATTGCTTAAAAAATGAGGGCACACTGCCTCACCTAACTGAGGCCATCAGAAATGTGCCCGAGCCTCACCACCACATGAAGCCCCCCCAATTATCACCAAGTTCAGACGAGCCGATGGCAAAATGGTCTACCGCTTATGACGATGCACGGGGCCAAACAATCTTCCCACTGGCCCCATCTTTGGCACATCCCATAACCAATAGGACCACCCCTTACCCACCTCAGACTGCTACGTCATTTCCCTACTATCCTTCACCAACAAAAAATGTCAGAAACCCAAGCGAGGGAAGTTCCCAGTGCGGGTGAAGCCTCACGTCCTTGCTGTAGATCTAAGTCCCAACTTTAGGACATCATCCTCGCACTTGAGTTGTCATGCCCCGTAACCCGACCTATACGGATTTAGGGTATATGACCGGCCAGTAGTAAGGCTACCCAAGACCGCATTACATAAACTGGTTGAACACCTGTGCATGATTATTTAAAATGATACATAAATGTAAAAATAAAATTTTTATAGTTTAAAACATAACTTGTGTCATACATGTAGGGTCGTGCCTAATCCAAAACATAAACATACATATAGGCCTATTCGAGGTCGCCATAGTTAACATTAGGGCCCAGCCTAAATGCATACAACATAACATAGGCCTGTGGGTCGTAGCTCAAAATCCACATGTGGCCTCCTCTTATGGCCTCTCAGATTGACTACCTGAAAACATTTGAGAAAACGTAAGCTAATGCTTAGTGAATAACAATGATGCACAAGCATGAAAATACTAGGGACTTGCAGTTATGTCTAATAGATAAAATAATAGATAAAACACACAAAATTTGGGGTTCATACCTTTCTCTCTCAAGCTTTCCTAGCTCCAAAAATGGTGGCTTCTTGTGGGGGGTTGAATTTATCAAGTTTCAATCTCCTCTTAGCTTCCTCTTGATCTTCTTCTCTCCCTTCTCTTTTCCCTCTTCTTCTTCTCCTCTTCCTTCTTCCTTTCAGCTATAAAGTGTGAGAGTGTGTGATTATTTTGGGTGTGAGGGTTTGCGGTTGCGCTCTTATGGTTTAAATCGTGCGTAAGAGGAGGTCACAGGCGCGAGGTGTCTCGCGAGGTGTCCCACGAAGTCCCCTGCAGATTTACACCCAATCTATTTCTTCTAGCGAGTTGTCTCGCGAGATAGCTCACGGGCGCGAGGTGTCCTACGAGGTCCTATGAAGTTCCCTGCAGATTTACACTTAATTTGTTTCTTCTAGCAAGTTGTCCCACGAGGTATCTCGCTGGCGCGAGGTGTCTTGCGAGGTCCCCCGAAGTCTGGCACAGTCTATAGTATTTTTGCCATAACTTTTTATTCAAATATCGGATTAATGACATTCAAAGTTCTTTGGAAAAAAGACTCGAAGATCTATAACTTTTTCTCTAATGAGACTTTTCGAATTTGAACATATCATGGTTAAAAACTAGCTACAAAAGAATGGATCCACTAGAGGCAGATTCATTTGAATTTTGTGGGAGACCCATTTTCTCAAAATTCATCCAGCTGTTGTTGATTCTTCCCTTAAGGCTTTCTGAAAGAAAATTCCTATCATCTAAGGTCATTACAATGTAATCAATACACTCAAACCTCATACAAGACATAAAGAGATTTTAGCTCTCCATTTATATGGCATCAAATAAGCCAATTACATGATGTTACACACATTAATTTCGAAAAATAGAGGTTTAGGATATTACATCCTTCCCCTCTCAAATAAGTTTGGTCCCCAAAGTTGATACAAACCATCATTCAAACAGAAAAGGATAATGCTCTCCAATCTTATCTTCACGTTCCCTAATAGACTCCTCCCACGTGTGGTTCTGCCATAAAACTCGTACCAATAGAATGATCTTGTTCCTCAGAACTTGGTCACGGTGATCAAGAATCTCGATTGGTCTCTCAACGTAGCTCAAATCTTCATTCACGGTCAAGGGATAGTGATCAATCACGTGCTTCGAGTCATGAACATACCTCTATAACATTGAAACATGAAAAAATTATAAATTTGCGAAAGTTTCGGTGGAAGAGCAATACGGTAGGCAATGGGTCTAACTCATTCAAGAGCTTCAAATGGTCCAATGTACCTTGGACTAAACTTTCCCTTCTTACCGAAACAATTTATCCCCTTGAAGGAGATACTTTCAAGAACACGTGGCTCTTTTTTTCAAACTCTAAGTCCCGTCTTCGCACGTCCGTATAACTCTTTTGGCAACTTTGAGCAATTTGCAATTGTTGCTGAATTATCTTGATCTTGTTGGTAGTCAGTTGCACAATCTCTGGCCTAAGAATCTTTTTCTCTCTGACCTCGGTCCAACAAACTGGAGATCTACACTTTCTCCCGTAAAGCGCTTCATAAGGTGTCATCCCAATGCTTGTGTAAAAATTGTTGTAGTAGGCAAATTCTACTAATGACAAATGATCCTCCCAACTTCCCTGAAAGTCGAGGGCACAAAATCGTAACGTGTCTTCTAAGGCTTGAATGGTCCTTTTTTATTGCCCATCGATTTATGGATGAAAGGCCGTGTTGAACTTCAATTCGGTACCTAAATCCTTTTGCAAACTCTTCCAAAATTTTGACACAAATCTCGGGTCTCGATCCGACACTATCGAAACTGGCGTACTGTGCAGTTAAACAATCTCCACAATGTAGAGGGTCGCATACTTCGATAAGGAGTACGTAGTTTTTACTGGTAAGAATTGTGTAGACTTGGTAAGGTGATCAACAATAACCCAAATAGCATCACAACTTTGCAGCAATCTTGGCAGTCCCATGACGAAATCCATAGTGATATGCTCCCACTTCCATTCCAGTATCGGTAGAGGTTGCAGCAGTCCCGCCGGCCTTTGATGTTCTGCCTTGACTTGTTGACAATGGAGGTATCATGTCACGAATTCGGCTATTTCCCTCTTCATTCCTAGCCACCAAAATGTTGCCTTCAAATCCTTATACATCTTCGTGCCTCCTGGATGCGTAGTGAGCTTCCTCCAAAACTCGCCTCTTAACCTCGGTTATGTCTGGTACACATAAGCGGTCCTTGAACTTTAGAGCTCCATTTTGCAAGGTGAAGTGGGGCTTCGGTTTCAATCCCAACTCTTCATAAATCTTCCATAAGTATGGATCTTTAGGCTGTTTTGCTTTACAACCTCAATTAATGCTGGTTGGGTGATCATGGTGGTGAGCATCATACCGTGTTTGGAGCGACAATCTCTATCTCTGCTCGCTCTAATTTGATGAACAAGGGTTGTTGCAACGCAACTAGGCATGCTATGTTGGCAACGGTCTTCTGGCTCAAGGCATCGGCCATAGCATTGGCCTTGCCCGGATGGTACTGAATGAGAATGTCGCAGTCCTTGATCAACTCAAGCCATCTTCTCTATCTCATGTTCAACTCCTTCTATGTGAAAAGATAATTTAAACTCTTATGGTTGGTGAAGATCTCACATGTGACTCCATACAAATAGTGGCGCCAAATCTTCAAAGCAAACACCACATCAAAGCAAACACCACAACTGCTAATTCAAGATCATGGGTCAGGTAGTTCTTCTAATGTGGTCTCAACTGTCTCAAGGCATATGTAATCACCTCACTATGTTACATCAACATACATCCCAGTCCTCTATGCGAAGCATCGCTGTAGATGGAAAACCTGTTAGTCCTGGAAGATAAGGCTAGGATTGGTGCGGACACTAATTAATTCTTCAGTTCTTGGAAACTCCTTTGCCTCTTCTCGTTCCATTCAAATGGGGTGTTCTTTCGGGTGAGCTGCATTAAAGGAGTTACAATCTTGGAAAAGTCATTCACAAATCTTCGATAATACTCAGCTAAGCCCATAAAACTTCTGATGTCGGTCACGTTTGTTAGTCTTGTCTAATCCACAATGGCTTCAACCTTCGAAGGATCAACGAACACTCCATCCATGCTAATGATATGTCCCAAAAATGCCACACTTGGTAGCCAAAATTCACACTTCTTGAATGTGGCATATAACTTCCTGTCTCGCAGAGTTTTGAGGACCATCCCTAAATGGTGCTCATAATCTGTAAGACTCTTAGAGTACACCAAAATATCATCAATAAACACAATAACAAAACCATCAAGGAAGGGTTTGAAAACCAGATTCATCAAATCCATAGATGCAGTAGGTGCATTAGTAAATCCAAATGGCATAACCAAAAATTGATAGTGACCATATCTGGTTCGAAAAGTCGTCTTCTCCTTATCGCTAGTCTTGACCTTTAGTTATTGATAAGCCAACCTTAGGTCAATCTTTGAAAATACTTAGGCTGCTTGAAGTTGATCAAATAAATTATCCATTCTTGGCAATGGGTATTTGTTCTTGACAGTGACCTTGTTCAATTCCCGCTAGTCAACACATAATCTTATGATTCCATCTTTCTTTTTTACAAATAACATGCGAGCACCCCAAGGTGAGACACTAAGACAAATAAATTCCTTTTCCAACAAGTCTTGGACTTGAACTTTCAACTCTTTCAACTCTAGAGGGGACATACGATAAGGAGTTTTAGAAATGGGTCTAGTACTCGGATTAAGATCAATATTAAACTCAATTTTTCAATTCACTAAGGAACCAAGTAACTGATCAGGGAAGACATCAAAAAATTCTCGGACAACATGAATATCTTCCAAGGATGGTGAGGAAATGTGTGTGTCAATAACGCTATACAAGAATGCACAATTCCCTTTTTGAATTAAATAGTTTGCTTGCATGGATGAAATGAGATAAGGTTGAGGCACTACACCAACTCCCTCAAAAACAAGACCCAAATGGGTAGAAGAATAAAAAACAACTCGTTTAAGTTCACAATCAATGATAGCATATTGAGAGGACAACCAGTCCATTCCTAAGATGACACCAAAGCCGTGCATTTCTAAAGGTATAAGATTTACAAACATGGGTACATCATTAACAAGAACCTCACAAGCATTGTAAATCCTATCACATAACATGGAATCCCCGGATGGCAACAATACAGTCAAAACATAATTAAGTGATACTGGAGATGTATGCAAGTGTTTAGCGAAAAGGTATGAGACAAATGAATGTGTGGAACTGGAATCAATAAGGATGTGTGTAGGTCGACCACAAATAGGAAGTATACCTAACACTACAAAGTTGGTAGCTAGGTTGTTTCCCAGGCTAAGTGCGAAAGCTAGGCCTCGCCGTGGTTGATTATCCCTCCTATTAGCTATAGACTGCTGAACCGAGGCCGATGCTGATGCCCCAAATCCTTGTGCTCTATTCCTCTTCAGATAGTCTTTCACTTGGTGTCCAACTTTACCGCACCCGTAATCAAACAAACAAGCAAGCACATAACATACTACGATATGTGATACACCTTGGCACGTCATTATACATGTAGCATACATTTACATATATATACATGTAACATATATACAAGTTAACCTAGAATTCTATCTAAACATGACTCAGTCTTACAACATCAATCTATTGCTCAAATACCACGCTGTCATGCCTCGTAACCTGGTCTATGCGGATTTAGGGTACTTGACTGGCCAATAGCAAAGCTATCCAAGGCCACATTATATAAACTGATTAAACACCTGTGCATGATCATTTAAAACGATACATAAATGTAGAAATAGAATTTGTATAGTTTAAATATAACTTGTGTCATACGTGACAGAGCCGTGCCTAATCCAAAATGTAAACATATATATGGGCCTATTCAAGGCCTCCACAGTTATAACATTTATAGTATTACAAAACATTAGGGTCCAACCCAAATACACACAACATAACATAGGCCCGTGGGTCGTAACTCAAAATCTACATATGGCCTCCTCCTATGGCCTCTCAAATTGGCTATTAAAAACATATGAGAAAACGTAAGCTAATACTTAGTGAATAACAATGATGCACGAGCATGAAAATACCATAGGCTAGCAGTTATGTCTAATGTATAAAACAATAGATAAAACATTTATGTATATAAAGCATGAACTTGAAACGTGTAAGCACATGCTTGAAATCATAGATAGCATGAGCATCATATTGAAACATTCTATCCTTTCAAATCATAATATCATAAAAGAGAAATGCAACATATTTAAGTTGTCATGAACATTTGAACATATCTTAGTTCTTGTTCTCAAAGCATAAGTGTGCTACAACTCGACATATGAGCTAAGCTCCATAGTAACACTTTTAGGTCACGCAAAGGCTCTTTAGGCTAGGGACGTATTCCAACATATTGATAATTTATTTCACGTCCCTTACCATAGAACTATCGGGCAAGGTTAAGGTCTTGCCACGAAAAGACCTCGAGTTGGCACCATACATTAAAAATCTTGTATCTCTTTCATATGAACATTCTAGTCCATGGGTTTCGATTTGTAACATAAGTACATCTTACATGCATTTCAAGGTATGACATTTATACTTAAAAATAAATATTGATATATTTAAAACATATGAAAAACATTGCATGATATGTAGTTGAACTTAAAACATTTGGAAAGTAATAGGGTTTTACTCATGGCATATCGTTACTCACCTCTATCCTTGAGGATTAGTGTTAACCAAATGTGTTCCTACACATAGAGTACATAGAAGCATTAAATACAAGACCCCAATGCAAAATGAAAATCATACAAGTTGAGGTTTAAACATTGATCCCTCAACACCGGTTCATTCATCGCTTCCCATTCACATCAGAATAAAGAGCCGGAATTCTAGGTTAATTTCATTTGAAAATAGGCTTAAAGACCTTTAATTTGATAAGTCATGGGTCAAAAATGCATTTTGAATGAAGAAGTTATGTCCAAAGAAAAATGGACCAAAATTCTAGAAAATAATGTTGTTGATAGAAATTTTGGGTCAACTTTAAAATTCAATATCTCCTAATCTATAAGAAATTATGGTACAAACTTTATATGGGTACAAAGGTCTATGAGTCTACTTTCCAATACTTTGAATGATGCATCAATCCAAGTTTTTTAAGACAAGTTATGGCCATTTTACTAAATAGTGTCGGGCAATGACTTGGGACCGCGCTACCAGGTGTGCCGGGACTACGACTGGTGTGAAGAAAATAGGTTTAACCCAACCAAAGTTCAATAAAACCTCTCTTAAACTCTACCAATGCTTCTAAGGTTTAAATATTGGCCCAATAAGATTATAATATCTCAAAATGAAGCTAAACCAATAAGTAAATTGAAGGGATCTAGGGTTTGAAATCTCAAACCTAATATATATAAATTTGAAGGTTTTTAACCCCAATTCCCTACCCATCTATGGAAGCTTACAAGCTCTCAGGATCCAACTAATTGGAACTCAAAGGAGTCACCAAACACAACTACAATACACAAGATTTGGGGTTCATACCTTTCTCTCTCAAGCTTTCCAAGCTCCAACAATGGTGGCTTCTTGTGGGGGGTTGAACTTCTCAAGTTTCAATCTCCTCTTAGCTTCCTCTTGATCTTCTTCTCTCCCTTCTCTTTTCACTCTTCTTCTTCTCCTCTTCCTTCTTCCTTTTGGCTATGAAGTGTGAGAATGTGTGTTAATTTTGGGTGTGAGGGTTTGGGTGGCGCTCCTAGGGTTTAAATCGCGTGTCAGAGAAGCTCGCTAGTGTGAGGTGTCCCATGAAGTGTTCCACGAAGTCCCCTATAGATTTACACCTAATCTGTTTCTTCCAGTGAGCTATCCCATAAGGTCCCGCAAAATCCCCTACAGATTTACACCCAATCTGTTTCTTCTAGCGAGCTGTCCCGCGAGGTCGTGCGAAGTCTGGTGCAGTCTCCAGTATTTTAGCCATACTTTGTACTTAGATGTCAGATTGATAAGATTCTAAGTTCTCTGGAAAGAAGACTTGAAGATCTACAACTTTTCTTTTAATAAGACTTTTTAAATTCGAATCATATCACAGTTAAAAACTAGCTACAAGAGAACGGATTTGCTAGAAGCAAATTTATTTGAATTTTACGGGTGACCCATGTTGGCCCAAAAGGCAACCCAAGAAGGGGGTGAATTGGGTTTTTTGAAGATTAATAGCAATTAAGATTAATTAAAATTAATCTAACTAATGTAACGGTGATCAATCAATATGGAATGCAATATAATCAGAAGAATGAAAGAAAACAGAGCATAAGAAAGAACACACAGATTTACCGAGATTCAACCACAAACTGTGGTCTACGTTTTTAGCCCAAGACCTCCTTAAAGTCTTCTTCCACTATGTAACCTCCAATTACAAATGGGCTGTTGATTGACAAAGTGCTCAGCTCACTATACAAGAACTTCCACCTGAGTTTTTCAATCACCAAGTGGTTTTGTTCAAGCTCCACTCAAAATTACAAGAGTTTTTCTTCCATAAGAGAACTCTCAAACTCTCCCTTACAAGTGTATAAGAATATACAAGTAACAACCAAACTCTCTAACAAGAGTAAATTTTACAATCAAAGCTCACAGATGAAGACAGGAAGAATATTCAGGGTTTTCAGTGAATCAGTCAGTTTGATCTTGTTTTTATCTCTCATCACTTGTATAAATACAGCTGGAAGCTTGTATATAAACCCCTGTATTGATTCCATCCGTTAGAGGTTATTGGGCTTCATTAATGCACGTTCAGTCCGTTATAACGTTAGGAAAACTAGCCGTTATATTCAAGGAGTCGGCTCCAGGCTTGTGGGGTCGACACTTTCTGGTTTTGCATTTACCAAATGTTGTTCATTGACTTCATGAGTCCGCTCTTCATATCAATGAGGCGACTCCTTGTTCATTTTGTCTTCACATCTTTGGCTTCTAATGTCATGAGATGACTCCTCATCTTCAAGAGTCCGCTCTTTGTTCATTTGATCTTCAGCCTTTTGCTTCTGTTGTCATGAGACGACTCTTCATCTTCATGAGTCCGCTAATTGATCATATCATCTTCAAGCCTTTGCGTCTATCTCCATGAGGCGACTCTTCATTTCAATGAGTCCACTCATTGTCTACTTGGTCTCCAAGATTTTTGCTTCTGTGTTCATGAGGTGACTCTTCATTTTTCATGAGTCCGCTCATTGATCATTTTGTCTTCAGGCCTTTTGCTTCTGTGATCAAGAGGCAACTCCTCATTTTCATGAGTCCGCTCATTGTCCAGAAATCTTCTTTCTGACTTCTAATGATCCAGCTCATCTCAGTACTAATATAAGATCTTCAAGGAGTATCTCTTTGGGGTATGATGATCAATTAAATCTCTTTAACTCATCAGAGTTAACTTCTATTCAATTTGGATTGAATCAATCATTATTCAACTCTTCTTGATTTCCAAACTGTCAGAGCTTCATTAGATCAAAGTTGATTTCTTCTTCTTCATTTGCAAAGCTTTCTCTTTCATTGTAGAACATCTCCTTCAATGCCATGCTTCCTCAATTATGTAGAGCTTCACAATGCTTCATTTCTGATTTCTTCTCTTTGCTAACAATTCTTCTTTCTTCTTTAAAATCACTTCAATGAGACTTTTGCAAGCTTGATGAAATCTCTTCATATATCTAGTCTTCATTGATTCTTTACATTGTAGAAGATTTCTTCAGTTGGATTCCAGGTAGAGATCAGACAATCATTGTGAGCCATCTTCTCAGCAACTTCAATCACATAATCTGAAATTGATCTTTGTATGCTTGATGAAGTCTTCTCTTGGGCATTATCAATCTCTTCAATAAACAAATTATCTTTAACTGATCATTACACATTCGGATGAAGTCTTCAATGTTTCTTGAGTGCAAATCAATCGTCATTGAGTCTATGCATACTTGATAGAAGCTTCATTTGAACACCTTCAATCTTTTCGAATATAAAACGTTTGTTTAAAGTAGAAGTAGGCGTCAATGCTCTATTTGGTTCATTGCATAGCTCTTGAAATTCATTGCTTGATCTTGAATTTGTTGTGCATTATCTTAACATGTATTAGACTTAAGATTGAACTTTAAGTCTAAATTATAAACTTTGTTAGTCTGCACACTAAGTAAATTCATTAATAAAATAACACAAGGTTTAGTTATTTTCAAAATTAATATGGGAATCAACCTTGAGTCAACAAAGGTCAACCTTGAGTCAACAACTCATTTTCTCAAAATTCATCCAGCTGTTGTTGATTCTTCCCTCAAGGCTTTTTTAAAGCAAATTCCTAACATCTAAGGTCATTACAATGTGATCAATATACTCAAACCTTAGACAAGACATATGTAAGCACCCACTTTTACCTCCTCGGCAATCTCCGGCCCAACTGGATTCGGTTTCCAACATCACAACACATGCAAGCTCAAGACGAGCCTTTCAATCTCCAATCTAGTCAACTGGTCGCTTCTCGGGTCCACAAGGATCCGCTAGAGCCTTAAGCACCATTATTCCAGGCAGTTTTCCGGACCGAGCGGTCCCGGAAACCAACGCCATCCAGGTAGCTTCCCGAGATCGGGCGATCTCAGGGACCAACACCTCATCAAATTCCAGACGGTTCACTTCTGGCGCCTGCTAGCCCGCCAATGTAGAATGTCCGTCATTTGGTAGTTCTCTGAGACCGGGCATTCTTGGAGACCAACACCACACTTCCAGGTAGCTTTCTGGGACCAGGCGTTCTCAGGAACCAACACCACCCCTACAGGTAGCTCTCTAAGAACGGGCGTTCTTGGAGACCAACACCGCACAGGTAGTTTTCCAAGACTGGGTGATCTCGGAAACCAACACCTAGGTCAACACCGGCGTCTGCTAGCCCGACTCGGTGAAAAATGACCCAACCTGCCCCTTGGGCCTCCAGGCATGTTTTGGGAAAGTTCAAAATCCCTCAAAATGATAAGTCCATCCTTCCACAATGTTGTCAAACCATCAGGCATCCCCCACACGCCATTTGGTTCAAATCCGGTCCTATTCCGGCTCACTTTGGTCAAAATGACCATTTTGCCCCTAAACGACTCAGCACGGCAGAAACCCCTCTGAACAGCGACAGACTCTCTCAAAACCATCCCTGAACAGCCCTACAAGCCTAATGCAATATACCAGACCATTCCTGACCATTTCCAGCCAACTCTGGTCAAAATGACCGTTTTGCCCCTAGAAGCCAAAAAGGCCCCGAAACAACATCGGCCTTGGGATTTCGAGCGGAGGGTTCCACCACACATCCATATTTAACCCAAGGAACACCCTACGACACTAAACTCACACGACTCGATAAAAGTTCCCTGGAGCGTCTCACTGACGCTCCGCTGAAATTGTCTTTTCCCCCGACTCCCTGATTATAACGCACCATCAACCGACTTGAGAAATGCATAAATCAGGGAATTCTCGAAAGCTCGTCCATAGATCTTTCCATCAATATGGTTCGATCGAATAGATCACTTCCCGAAGCACTCCATCATACGATGCGAAAACTATAACTTTCAACAACCCCTGGAGCGTCTAGCAGACGCTCCACCAAGGTTAACTTTTTCTCCAATTCCCTAATCAAAACGCACCGTCAAACGACTTGAGAAATCCGTAAATTTGGAAATTCCGAAAAGTATTTCCAGAGTACTTTCCATCAGTACGGTCCGATCGAATAGATCGCTTCTCGAAGGCCTCGATCACACGAAACGAAGACAGCCACTTTCGAACACCTACGGAGAGTATCACAGACGCTCCGCAAAAGTGTCCTTTTTAGCACACTTTCCAAGACGATATCACTCACCTCCAAACATAATTCAAACTTTTCGAAAACGTAAAAGCTCATCGGAAGCACTAGGAGAACATCCCGAGTGCAACCGGTTCCCCCGGAATCTTCCCAATTAACTCAATTATCAAGGTAAAATTTAGACGAACCTTCTCGGTGATGGAGTGTATGCTACATGCGCTCAAATTTTGATCAGATTGACCGACTTTCGATCAACGATCGAGATTTAACTAGTACACAGGGTGCCACGTGTTATTCTGGCAATAGAACAGTACCTGCGCATGTCCTACAAGTGCAAGGCCAAAATTTGGCCATGCGCATGTAGCACATACGCAAGGTCTGTTGCAGATTGCCTATAAATAGAGGCCTCCCCCCTTGCATATTCTAGGTTCGAAATTGATACGAAACTCTGCTGAAATCACTCCAGAAACTCGAATCTCTACATATATTCCTTCCCTCCAACACTTAGGCTAGATTCTACCCTTCCTAAGCCTATACACTCCACATACAAGGCCTCATACACACTTACACACTCCACTCTAGCCTCTCAAGCCCTCTTGAAGTCATTCAAGCTCCAATCAAGACATCCATTGAAGACTACAAGAGTGTTTAAGGCAAAAGGTGGTATCCCTTTTACATTTATGCTCTCCCCCACTCTTCTCTTCTCCTTCCTAGCCTACTTAGGCTATTCTCTATTTTACTCCCCATCTTCAACCCTCTTTCTTGCATGCTTGAGCTAAGAGAACTCCTAGTTCATGCCTAGAGGAAAGCAAGTGAGAGCCACCGTGTAGGGGGACCTCTCACTAGCCTACTTTAAGATGGTATGGCCTAAGAGCCCCTTGTTTATGTGGTGAAGCCTAAAAGCCTTGTATGTAAATCATGACCCCTTGCATATTATTACTTTGATCACGTTTTGTATACTTGGCTTCATTTTATGTTTATTGCCATATCCCACAATGCTTGCATTGTTTTTAATTTCATGACATTTTCAAGTTTTACATGTCCTTCAAAAATTGTTCCAAGAGTTGGCCCCTTGAAGTTTAGGATGAGACTTTAGGAGTCATGCCTTAGAAAATCCCTCTCAACCCCCTAATTCATACTTTTGCATCATTGCATTTCAACTTGCATAAAAGTTGCCTTCAAACTCTCTAATTTTCAAGGTTTCCATTCTCTCAAAGTTAGTGGTTAAAATGACCCCATGGAACCCTTTCTTGAGTGGTCTCCCTTTATATTGGCCATAGGAGCCCTAAATTGTTAGAATGGTTCCATTTTCTCTTTATGATCGCCTAAGAATGATGTTCAAAATCTTTGATTTCCATGGTTTCTATTCTCTCAAGTTTAGTGGTTGGAATGGCCCCATGGAACCCTTTCTTGAGTGGTCTCCCTTTTGTTGGCCATATGAACCCTCTCTTGATGGAATGGTTCCCTTGAAAAAATGGTTTTCAAAATCCTTCTCCAAATATGATTTAAAAAATGCATTCTCTCCATCCTTGCATAAAAAATAATTCTCCAAAAATTACCATCATTATGTTGAATTTTGACCCCTTATACTCTTGTCAAGATATTGGTTATAATGGCCATAAGAAAACCTTCCTTGGAATGGTCTCCAATCACCAACCATATAAACCATACTCTTGGCTAGAGTCAAAATTTTCATGAAAATGATCTTCATAAAGATTGCCAACCAAAGTCCATTGCATATCATGTTTTGTTTTCAAAACTCTTTCCAAGAATGCATCAAAATAACTTTCAAGACCATTCTCCAATCTAACCCTAGGTTAACTTGACCCTAGTTACCACACCCTAGGTTAACTTGACCCTAGTTACCTAACCCTAGGTTAACTTGACCCTAGTTACCAAACCTTAGGTTAACTTGACCCTAGTTACTTGACCCTAGTTACCTAACCCTAAGTTAACTTGGCCCTAGTTACCAAACCCTAGGTTAACTTGGCCCTAGTTGCCAAACCCTAGGTTAACTTGACCCTAGTTACTAGACCCTAGGTTAACTTGACCCTAGTTACCTAATCCTATGTTAACTTAAACCTAAGTTAATTAACCTTAGGTTCCCCTTAACCCTAGGCTAACCCAACCTATGTTAATGAACTTCAAGGTCCCAACTCTTGGACCCTTTTCTAAATGATCATTCAAATTTTCAAACTATTCTCGTAGCTTATTTTTCAAAACCCCCTATTCTCTTGATTTCAAAAACCCAACTCCATACACTCTTCAAATGTCCCTACACTCCATCTTCAAGACATTTTCAAAAAAAAAAAAATGTTTTCAAAGGTCACAAACCTAAGGTATTTCTAGCCCTCTCATGGTTAGGGATTCTAAGGACAAGTGATAAATCAAGATCAACCTCTAAGGTTGTCCATATTAGAATTTCAAACACTTAGCCATTTTCAAAAACCACTTTAAAAAAAACTAATTCATCAAAACACTCCAAAGTCATGCCTCCAAGGTTTTCAAAATAAGACTTCAAAAATACTTTCAAGTTCTCTTGAGTCATGCCAAAACATTTTTCCAAAACTCCCCCGAAAGTTGATCCAAAAACATTTTCAAAACACTCCACCATCCAGTTTTAAGTCAAAACTTCCAAGACCTCAAAGTGTCTTAAACTCTTCCAAGACTACAAAGTGTCTTCAACTTTTTCAAAGTCCTCAAAGTGTCTTAAACTTATCCAAAGACCTCAAAGTGTCTTAAACTCCTTAAAAGACCCAAAGTGTCTTCTAACCTTCCAAAGGCCCTAATGCGCCTATCTTCCATCGGACTCTTGCCAGAACTACGAATGACTTGATTCTCGCAAAATAAGATACGCAGGCACCCTAAAATGGTGCGGTCATAACTTTTATTTCAACTCCAATCCCTTTTTCAAAAATTCCAATCAATTCAAAATTTCTATTCCAAACTCTTTCAAAACCTCCGTTATTTTCAAACTTTTTTCAAAAACTTGTATTATGCATCATCCATTCATCCGAAAAGTGATGACTAAACCCCATTTTTCTAAAGTGGATATAAAGTGGACTATGGTAACCGGTTATTCTAGTAAGTGAACAAAGGGTGATTAGACATGTAAGTACCGAAAGGGCAGGGTAGGGTGATGATTTTAGGATATCTTCACTACACGTAACTAACCCCCGAACTTTAGATTTCTGTTTTTGAAAGACCAAAATAGAGTTATTTTCAAAAAGGGCTTAAACATTTCAAAAGGTTGCCAAACAACCTATTTTCCTAAAAACCCTCTCTTGAGGGAGTTTCCAAAAACTTTTTTCAAAAACTCTAAGTTTAATTTTCGGATTAACGCTTAGTTTTAGGTGCCCTAACTCACCTTTATCAAGTTAGGTGGCGACTCCTATTTTTCTAAAAAGCCCTTAGTCAAATCAATTCTCAAACCTAGTCGCACTTGTCCTTCTAGGGGGACGAGTTCTAATGACAGAGTTTCGTGCTTTAGGGTCTCCGAGCCGAAACGACCTTGGACACCTAATAACTGGGGCGCGACAACATAAACAGATTTTAGCTCTCCATTTATATGGCATAAAATGAGCCAATTACATGATGTTACACGCATTAATTCCGAAAAATAGAGGTTTGGGATATTACACGAGTGTTTCTAAGACAGACCGCGTCCACAAAAACTGGAACTCGAAGAGGTCAATTTAGCACAGTCGTCTGAGCTCGCGCGACCGATTTTCATTTACAAGGATCTTCCCGCATTACAATGAACGGCCATTCTTGATCTGATCTGGCGCCACCTCAACATCTTCGCGTGGAATTACAGTGAGATGCCCGGTTTCAATACTGCGGTCAGTATGTATTGCCTCAACATGCTTCCAGCCGTGTGTCCTATTAAGTAAGGCATTCGCTTCTACAAACTCGAAGTCGAGCTTCAAATCAAAGACAAAGTCACCAAGCTCCTTGATGTTACATTCATCAAGCCCATTCAGCACCTCACTTGGCTCTCCAACATAGTGCTCGTCATAAAAAAGAACGGCCAAATGCGAGTTTGCATTGATTTCCACAATCTCAATAAAGCATGCCCAAAGGACGAGTTCCCATTACCTAGCATCGATACCATGATTGACGCCACCGCAGATCACCATATGTTCTCATTTATGGATGGTTTTAGTAGGTACAACCAGTTCAAGATTACACCTGACAACCCTTCAAAAATTGCCTTTCGAACCCCAATTGGAAACTTCTTTTACACGGTCATGCCTTTCGGCCTTAAGAATGCAGGAGCCACCTATCAGTACGCCATGACCGCGATCTTCCACGATATGTTCCATAAGGCAGTGGATTGCTATATTGATGACCTTATAGTCAAGTCCAAAGAAGAAACCTCTCACCTGAAGGATCTCCAGTCCGTCTTCGAATGGTGCCTCAAATACCACCTTTGCATGAACCCCTTGAAGTGTGCCTTCGGAGTCACCGCAGGCAAGTTCCTTGGCTGCATTGTCCACTGACACGGTATCGACCCCGATCCTACCAAGCTCGCAGCAATTCATGACATGTCGCATCCCACTAACCAGGATAAACTCCGAACCCTAATTGGCCGAGCTTCCTATCTCTAGTGTTTCATCCCTGCCATAGCCGAAATCATCCAACGTTTCAATCCTCTTTTAAAAAAAGACACCTCCTTTGTGTGGCTTCCCTTGCACCAGACTGCCTTCCAAGCCTTAAAAGACACTTTAATCTCCCCGCTTACCACGATTCCCCCACAGCATAGAAAACCTATGCTGCTTTATCTCACTTCTACCCTTCGATCCATAGGAGCCTTATTGGTCCAAGAGGTTGAGGGGATCGAACGACCCATGTATTATATTAGCCGCGTGATCCAAGGGGCCAAAACTCTGTATACCCTGATCGAGTGCCATTGCCTAACCCTCATCTTTGCCACCAGAAAGCTATGCCATTATCTCTTGGCCTTTTCCCTCTATCTCATCACTAAATGCAACCCCATTAGGTTCTTACTATCGTGCCCTGCGCTTGCAGGCCCCCCAGCGCGTTGGCTTCTATCCTTGGCAGAATATGACATCACATTCAAAACCCCTACTTCAGTCAAAAGCCAGGCCTTGGCAAATCTATTGGCCCACTTCCCGAGGGGCACATACGAGCCCTCTTCTGAAGAACTACCTGGTGATGATTTTCAAGCCGTCGCAACCTCCACCGAGGAAGAATAGACCTTTACATTAGATGTTTCCTCCACCTCCGGAAGCGGAGGAGCAGGTATTGTCCTTTTGTCCCCTCATGGCTCCGAAATCAAGCTCTCTTACAACCTAACCTTCAAATGCTCCAACAACGAGGCCGAGTACGAAGCCTTGATCTTAGGCCTTCTTGCGGCTTCCAGCCTTATAGTTACTCACCTCTACATTCGTAGAAATTCTAACCTTGTCATCAAACAAACCACTGGAAAATTCGCTATCAAGGAGCCAACCCTGGCCTCCTACCTAACCATCTATTAGTGCCTTATGGGCGAGTTCATTGCCATTTGCCTAGAACATGCCCTACGATCTCACAATCGCCACCCTGATGCCCTGGCGACCTTGGGCTCCATAGTCAAGGTGGGTGACACCCCCATAAAAATTAAAGTTTTAAACGCTCCCTCCCATGCTCGATCACCGAACTCTGGCCAGAAGAGCCACCGGTAGATGACTGGTGTGCTCCCATTTGGACCGCGCTCGTTGAGAAACAACAGTCGCTCCCATTATAGGATCTAAAACACTTCATCATCTACCTTTCCAAACTCTACTGCTGAGGCCCTGGTGGCTTCCTTGCTTATTGCATCGACCTCCATAAAACTAAGCTTAGGCTCCATCAAATCTACGAGCGTTCTTGTGGGACCACCGACATCAGCTTCCATTAACGGGTACAGCGACAGGGATACAATTGGCCCACTATGATTCAAGAAGCCACGTCCTTCCAAAACCAGTGTGTCAAATGCTAAATATTCCTGTCCAGTGCCGAATGCCATTTTGTAGAAATCCCCGTAAATTGGCGCCAACTTTACATTAATGTTTTGCGTGAAAGATCTTTGCCTTCCCAACGCAGGGATACCTCCCTTATCCGAAAACGTGCGAACCATTTTTTCCTACATCAAGGACAATTGTTTAGACATGGGTACGTAGGTTCCCCCCTCCGATGCATCCTCAGCACAGAGGTACCCCAGCTCCTTCACCTCGCCCATAAAGACGAGTACAAAGGTGGTCACAAACTATTTTAACACTTGATGCATCTAGGATACTATTGGCCCACTATGGAAGCAGATGCTCTCATTCACGCTTGTCGTTGCCAAAATTGCCAACACCACGGAAACCTTATCCACGCACCAGCAGTGGACCTCAACGCCTTGGGCACCCCGTGGCTATTTCACACCTGGGCAATGGACTTCATTGGCCCTATTAATCCACCCTCCCGGGGCCACATCTAGATTTTACCTTCCACAGAGCTCTATACCAAATGGGTAGAAGCTATCCCCCTCAAGCACACCACAGGACCCGCGGTTGCTAACTTCATCCATGAATATATCATTTGCCACTTCGGGCTTCCCAAGGTTATCTTTTCAGATAACAAGACTCCCTTTGTCAACCGCAATGTGGGGCATTTTTTTAGCTTCAAATAACATTATTCACCACAAGTTAACACCTTACTACCCAAAAGGAAATGGACAAGCCGAGGCCACAAATAAGAACCTCATCAAAATACTCAGTCAAATGCTCAAAGATCACCAAACACAGTGGGCCCACGTCCTACCCATGGCACTCTGGGCATACAAAACCTCCAAGCAGCACTCCACTCAGATAACACCTTTTTCCCTCGTTTATGGAGTCGAGGCTATCCTTCCAGTCGAAATTACTGTTCCATCAGCTCAAATTGCCCTCGCTAGTGGAGTACTCTATGATCATTAACCACAGTAGCTCAAGTCCTTGGACGAGTATCGTGACAAGGTGTAGGCTAACTATCACATCTACCAACAACACATTGCTCGAGCCTACGACGCACTCGTATGACCATGACAGTTCCTGCAAGGGGACCTGGTCCTCCGCACCGCCCCCCAAGTCATGAGAGGAACCTTCACTACCAAATTCGCACCAAAATGGGAAGGCTCTTTTGAAATTCGAGAAGCTAATGCCAGCAGGTACTACAAGATTGCCAAACTTGGCTCCACTACCACTCTATTGCTCATTAATGCCAAGTGGCTTAAAGCCTATTGCCCTTAATATCCATCGTTTTGTCATTTTCATTTTAAAATCCCATGTTCATGGTAATTGTTAATTCTGGGTTGTGATTTTGGCTCTTATTATGGTGCGGCACCTACGTTTTGTACACCCACTACCAAACAAGAATTTTAAGCATGTGAATCATCACCCTTTATTCAAAAGCCTTGCTTTTTAAAATTACATCAAGATTGCAACCTGGTTCTTCCAAGCTCATTATAGATCATAAAACCCCTACCGCTACAAGTCCAGAAACTCGGCGGGTCTCAATTCGAAGGTCTCTATAGGCAGATAGACAGTCCTCGCCTCGAGCAACATTGGAGTGCGCTTGCGAGCTATGAGCCATTCCCCATTCCCAACGCCTCTCATTCCAAATGTGCTAGGAGAAGAAGATAACACTCCTAGATGTTAGATAAACAGCTCCGAGGCAGCCTTCCCCTCGAGCGCACTGCCTGCGCTGCTAGCCTGCCCCTCGGCGTCGTTAGCACTCATCCATGGGTGGGCCTAAACCCACAAGCACTGCGTATAGCTAAATCACCGTCAGAGCTGGGCAAGCCTCACGCATAGATTTCCTCCCAGATGCCATAGTACCTCTTTGAGAAGAGGCTTATCGACTCGAGCACCCCTTGGGTTGGGCCTATGCACACTACATGCAAAGGGAACTTTCACCCAGATAGTCTCTGGTTATCCAGGTCCCCCCCTCCTAATCCCTCCAATATTCCCCTCAACAACAAGGAACAAAAGACACTGTATAGGAGAAACTTGTAGCCTCGCGGGACTTTATTCCCCCCTGTGGCCAACAGAGTTCAACATGAAAATTGTTCATAAACCACCCACACCAATATGGCTTCCCCCAAATACCCTTACTATAGGTGAGTCTTATTGAGGATTGTCAGATTTGTTCTCCCCATCACCCTCTATTTATACCCCAAGGCATATGTCACCTCCTTTCTTCTCTTTTAAGAGATTCTTGATACCTCCTATCAAAAGCTAGCCCATTGGGACATGACCCCTCGAGCACGTCGATAAGATTCCTTTCTAAACTCCCTTGTTGGAGTAGTTCAATCAATGTCAGACGCTAAACATCCCTACCCCCTAACCTTGTCTAGCATACAATCCTACCGTCTAGCGGGCCCACTCGGCGCTCCACCCAACCCACATGTTACCCAATGACAACTAACCATTTCATACAAATTTAAGTGATCACCAAAAGATGGGCCTTTCTCTGATTTTATATATGTACAAACACCTTGATTACAAAATTTGGAGGGGGAGGGGGGGGGGGGTTATCACAAAAATTGGGAGCCAATGCTATTACAGATCCATTATAATGTTTGAAATATGCTTGGCCCTACTCCCGCCTCATCCCCATTGGTGCAAGTTGCTCCCCCAGCATCTTTAGCAAGCGCTAACAAAGCAGCCGCAGTTTAGTCACGGGATAGGTAGTCACCCCACCTCAAACTTCATCGAATGCGCGCCCAATATCGATCCACATGTAACAACCACCTGTGGCGCCCCGATTTTTTGCACTCGAAAAAGTCAAGTGAGAAAAACACAGTGCTCTCTCGTTAGAACTCACCCTCTTAGAAGGATGAGTGCGACTAGGTTTAAATTGAAAATTTGATTTTGATTAAGGGCTTTTAGAAAAAGATTTGGAGTCGCCACCTAACTTGATTAAGATGAGTTAGGTCACCTGAAAACTAAGCACAATCCGAAGATTACACTTAGAGTTTTTGAAAAGATTTTGAAAACTTTCTCAAGAGAGGGTTTTTAAGAAAATATGTTGTTTAGCAACCTTTGAAAAGATTTAAGCCCTTTTTTTTTTTAAAACAACTCCATTTAGTCTTTGAAAATAGTGATCTAGGTGTTGACTCAAGGTTGATTCCCATGTTGATTTTGATGATAACTAAACCTTGTGTTATTTTACTAATGCATTTACTTAGTGTGCAGATTAATAGAGTTTATAATTTAGATTTAAAGTTTAATCTTAAGTCTAACACTTGTCAAAGTAAATGTACAACAAGTTCAAGATCAAGCAATGAACTCCAAAAGTTATGCAATAAACCAAACAAAAGATTGACGCCTACGTCTTCTTCAAACAAATGTTTTATATTCGAAGAGATTGAAGGTGTTCAAATGAAGCTTCTATCAAGCATGCATAGACTCAATGAAGATTGATTTGCACTCAAGAAGGATTGAATACTTCATCCGAATGTGCGATGATCAGTTAAAGACAATTATTTGTTGAAAATATTGAAAATGCTCAAGAGAAGACTTTATCAAGTATGCAAAGATCAATTCCAGATTATGTGATTAAAGTTGCTTGAGAAAAAGATTCATAATGATTGTCTGATCTCTACATGGAATCCAAGTGAAGAATTCTTCTACAACGTAAAGAATTAATGAAGACAATGTGTATGAAGAGATTTCATCAAGCTTACAAAAGTCTCATTGAAGTGATTTTAAAGAAGAAAGAAGAATTGATAGCAAAGAGAAGAAATTGGCAATGAAGCGTTGTGAAGCTCTACATAATTGAGGAAGCTTGGCATTAAAAGAGACTGTTATACAATGAAAGAAGAAGCTTTGCAAATGAAGAAGAAGAAATCAACTTTGATCTAATGAAGCTTTGACAGTTTGGAAATCAAGAAGAGTTGAATAATGATTGATTTAATCCAAATTGAATAGAAGTTAACTCCGATGATTTAAAAGAGTTTGATTGATCATCATACCCCAAAAAGATACTCCTTGAAGATCTTATACCAGTGCTGAGATGAGCTGGATCATTAGAAGTCAGAAAGCAGATTTCTGGGCAATGAGCGGATTCATAGAAATGAAGAGTCACCTCATGGAGACATAAGCAAAAGGCTTAAAGAACAAATGGACAATGAGCGGACTTATGGAAATAAAGAGTCGTCTCATGAACACAAAAGCAAAAAGCCTGGAGACCAAGTAGACAATAAGTGGACTCATGGAAATGAAGAGTCGCCTCATGGAGACAAACAAAAAGGCTTGAAGATAAAAATAATCAATGAGCAGACTCATGAAGATGAAGAGTCACCTCATGACAACAAAAGCAAAAAATGTTGAAGATCAAATGTACAAAGAGTGAACTCTTGAAAGATGAAGAGTCGCCACATGAAGACAGAAGCAAAGGCGTAAAGACAGAATGAATAAGAAGCCGACTCATTGATATGAAGAGCGGACTCATGGAGACAGTGAAAAATATATGGTAAATGCAGAAACAGAAAGTGTCGACTCCATAATCCTGGAGCCGACCCCTGGAATATAACGACTAGTTTTTCTAACATTATAACGGACTAGACGTGTATTAAATGAACCCAACAACCTCCAACGGATGAAATCAATACAAGGGTTTATATGCAAGCCTCCAACTGCATTTATAACATAGAAATCAAAGGAAGAGAGATAAGAAGTAAGAATCACTGACTGATCAACCTGATATTCCTGAATATTCTTCCTGTTTTTGTTTGTGAGCTTTGATTGTAAAATCTACTCTTGTTAGAGAGTTTGTGAGTTATTGTATACTTTTATACACTTGTAATTGAGAGTTTGAGAGTTCTTTTGTGGAAGAAAAACTCTTGTAAGTTTGAGTAGAGCTTGGATAAAACCATTTGGTGGCTGAAGAACTCGGTGAGGAGTTCTTGTGTATAGTGAACTGAGTACTTTGTCAATCAGCATCCCATTTGTAATTGGAGGTTATATAGTGGAAGAAGACTTCAAGGAGGTCTTGGGGTGAGGACGTAGACCACGGTTTGTGGTTGAACCTCGGTAAATCTGTGTGTTCTTTCTTATGCTCTGTTTTCTTTCCTTCCTCTGATTATATTACATTGCATATAGATTGATCACTATTACATTGGTGAGATTAATTTTAATTAATCTTAATTGTTATTTATCTTCGAAAAACCCAATTCACCCCTCTCTTGGGTTGCCTTTTGGGGCAACACTAGGTTCAAAGGTTGGTTACATATAGGGAAAAAGCACTAAACTATCACCTTACCCCGCTCTTGCAGTACTTGCATGTCTATTCACCCTAGGTTCACTCATTCAGAATCTTTGATTAATAAATGTCCAAAACTATCCACTTTAGAAAAGAATTTTGAAAATATGTTTGACATAATGCATGATATGCAAGTGCAAGAATTTGATTTGATTTGATTTCGAAAATAGATTTGAAAAGACTTATTTGACTTTGAAATGAATTTAAAAAGATAGATTTGATTTGAAATTTGAAAGAAGGTTTTAGAAATTTGGAATTGGAGATTTGAAAATAGATTTTAGAATTAGAAATTTGAAATAGATAATGGAATTGGAAGGTTGAAAAAGTTTGTAGAATTGAAAACTTGAAAAAGATTATGGAATTAGAAACTTGAGAAAGGTTATGACCGCATCCATGAGGGTTGCCTACGTATCCCTTTGTTGGGAATCAGGTCAGTCGAAGTTCGGACAAGAGTCCGATAGAAAATTTAGTTTGAAAAAGTTTGATTTGGTACTTAGATTTGGAAGATTGAAAATTGAACTTTGATTTGAAATTGACTTCGAAGATTTGAAAAGATTGGACTTTGATTTAAAATAGAACTTGAGGATTTGAAATAGACTTTAGAATTGACTTTGAACTTGATTTGGAAACATAGAGTTTTGAAAACATCTTGACTTGAATTGACATTTGAAAAACCATATCGTTTTAGAAAAGAATTTTTGGAGAAGAGTTGGAAGCTTCCTAACTTTAGGGTTAGGGTCGAACTAAGGTCTAGATATCCTAGGACTTAAGGTAATATAAGGTTAAAGCATGTAACTGAATTGACTTGACTTGAACTTAAAAAACTTGATTTTGGAAAGTTTGGTTTTGGAAAACCTAAACTTAGGAAAGGTAGGACTTAGGAAAGACTTGAGGTTTAAGAAAAGTTTTATTTGGCTTGAAAGGGATTTAGAAAAGATTTAACTTGAATGTTGGACTTGGAAGATTTGGAAAGTTGGAGTTTAAGAAAGATTGGATTTAGGAAAGCTCGAATTTAGGAAAGTTTAAAAATAGGAAAGTTCTGTTTTAGGAAAGTTTTGAATTTAGAAAGTTTCAACTTAAGAAAGTTTCGAATTTGGAAAGTTTCCTTGTTAGGAAAAAGTTGATTAGGCTTGAGAAAGATTTGGAATTTAGAAAGTTTTAGAATTAGGAAAAGTTTGGGTTAGGAAAGATTTGATTTCTATTTCCTAAAATAAAAGATTGGATTTTATTTCCAAAAAGAGATAATTTAATTTTTGTTTCCAAGAACGGAGGATTTGATTTAGTTTCCAAAAACTGAAGATTTGATTTAGTTTCCAAAAATGAAGATTTGATTTTATATAGAATTGGAAAGGAGGAATTTGGAAAACTTAGGTGTGAAAGCCATAGTTTTGGTAAAGGAAAAGTGAATTTGGAAATCTAATATTTGACGTAGAAAATAGAGATTTTGGAAATCTATGTTTTGAAGAAAGATTGGAAATCATGTTTTAGGAGAGAAAATTAGGATTTCCTAACTATGGCTCTAGGGTTTGACTTGAACTCCAAGAAAAAAGGGATTTTGGAAAATAGATCTTTTTGGAAAGAGAGATTTTTTGGAAAGAGATTTTTGGAAAGTAAATTTGAAGAGAGTTTTGGAAAGGAGATATGTAAAGAGATTTTGGAGAGGGTATAGAAAACAATATTGGAAAGAGGATTTGGATGTGGACTTTTACGAATTTCTAAAAATATCCCACTTTCTTAAAACGATTCTAACCATGGGGGGATTAGAACCATTCTAAGATTATAGTTTTAAAAACAATAAAATTTAAAAATATGAACCATGAAAGTCACTTTAAATGTAACATTTTCCTAAAGCAACCCTAACTATGAAAAAGCTAGTATCACCTTAGGATTGTGATTTTGAAAATAAGTTTGGAAAAAGAAGATTTAATACCAGTTTTGAAAACAATTTTCGAAGCAAGTTTTGAAAACAAGTTTCGCAGAGATGCATGATCATGATATGCACAATGCAAGTTAGGGTTGTGAACATACAAAGTTAGAGGCTTCACCACATAATCAAGGGGGCTAAACTCACGTGGTCTCCAGTTAGACTAAGAGAAAACCCCCGACACGGCGACTTTCAATAGCCTAATCCTACACATGAACCTGGAAGTCCCTTGTTTCAAGCATGTAAGAAAAGGAGGGTAGAAGATGGAGAGAGAAGAGAGGGGGAGGGGGGGGGGGGAATTGCGTAAATGTAAATAGGAAGCCTACCTTGTGTCTTCTTTGTTTTGCTTGCTTTATTTGCTTTGTTTTGCTTGCTCGCTTGCTTTGTTTTACTTCGGTCTTCGAAAACTTACTTTGGTCTTCAGGAGCTTCCGAGTTGCAGAACTTCAAGTCTTCAATGGAGGCTTCGGAGGTTCGTATATGAGTGTATAAGAGTGTATGTGAGTTAAGGTTAAGTGTATAGGGGCTAGGGTTTTGGAGAACCTAAAGAGAGCTTCAAGCTCTGTATATTGAACAACAGAGTTTTTGGACTATATTTACGAACCCTTTTTATGTTGGAGGAGGCTCTGTATTATAGACGGAAGAGTAAACAAGCGCCTGTTGCAGTGGTGCCAAGCTAAAAATCCCAAATTACGCCAGGCCATTTTTTGTGGCGCCAGTCATTTAGGAAATATTTGAGGTCAGCAAGCAACGTATCTTCAAAAGATTTGGGCGCCTATATTAGTGACTACCATGCAATTTTTAGCCTGACTTCACAAGTAGTGACTCTGGAAAGTTCGGGAATGATTTAAAGGGCCAGGAATAGCCCGAAGGGCTAGAAAGGGATAGGAACCCTTAGAATAGTGTCTCGGGGGTAGTAAACTTGAAAAATAATGCTAGGATGTGTTGGAAGGGTTGATCGGGCCATTAGGGGCAAAACGGTCAATCGGGGCTGGAAAGCTGCCCGGATGGATGCTTAAGGCTTGGAAACATTAGCTAGAATGTTCCAGGAGGTTGCCGATTTGATACCTAGAGCTGGCATGATTGAAAAAGGCGACTGGCCCACTAGGGGCAAAACAGTCATTTTGTATCGAGCTTGCTGGAATTAATTTGGAATGATCCAGAAAATGCATCGAAAGGCTGGGGATACTATCAGAAACATCCCCAAGAGGTTACCGATTTGATACCCAGAGCCGGTATAGTTCCCCGGGCGCTCGGCTATATAGGGGCAAAATGGTCATTTTGGTTGGAGGGTCTCGAAATTGGCCCGAAACTGACTGGAAGGCACCTAATCATGCCGGATTGTCTTTAGAACAATCTTGGAAGGGTGGACTTACCGCTTTGAGGACTTAGGTACTTATTTAAAAAAGTATACCAGAAAGTCCTAAGGGCAGTTTAGTCATTTTTTCACCGGAATGGGCTAGCAGGCACTGGTGTTGACCTAGGTTTTGAATATTTTCGTCACTCTGATGGTCTATGATGAGTTGATTTTCAAAGATATCTCGTCTTTTGGTAAACGTGTCACGGCCAAAAGGCGAGTTCGGTCCCGTGATATAAGGGGTTTATTGGCAATTCCCTATGTCGACCTGTTTGCGAGTGTTTCTGCCACTCTGATGGTTGCGAAGTTTGCAAGTATTTTCGTTACTCTAACGGGTCCCAATCATTCTAGAGACTGCCTGATCTCGGGAAGCTGCTAGGTGGACTTATCGCCTGAGGAATCAACTTTTTCAAAAGGCGTGCCAAAACGGACATTCTTCATTGGTGTGCTAGCAGGCTCCAAGGGTGGACCGTTCTACCGTCTCGGGCACTTGGGGTCTCGTCCCGGTCGACGGCTTTGAATGGACTTACCATTTCGAAAATTTTCTCAAAAAACATGCTAAATTGGAAGGTCTTACCATATGAGGGATCAACTTTCTTAAAAGACGTGCCAAACTTGATTTGAACTAGAACTGGACTGAAATTGGATTTTGATCTTAGAATTGAGATTGAAATGGAGACTTACCATCTTCGAGAAGACGTACCCACTGGAATTGGACCGAACAACGCCCCAAGGGCATTTTGGTCATCTCGCCTCTACTTGGGCCCAATGGGCCGGCAAAGCAATTGATTGACTAGATTATGTTTGGAAAGTTGGTTTGAACTGGAATATGTCTATGTCGACTTGAACTCAAATCTGGATGAACTGGAGGCTGTCGAGCAGGCAAAAATAGGGTGCTTACACTACCGTATTCGACAAAGGCACTCGTGGAGTTCACTATACCTCCAGCAAACATCTACTACCCTCAGGGACATAGCCCCTCTCCAAGTAAAGGCGTATCAGTCCTAGCACACCCGAAGTTGATTATGCGTGCTTCATGAACACTTGGATCTTTTCTATGCCACCCATCCCCATACTAATGCTCTCTTATCAAATCCTCCCTCTAAATGACTCTTATGGGAAGTAGGCCTTAATTGGAACTATCCACCCCATCCACCCCATTTATAACATAACATGGCTCACATCTCGAGACTTCACCCCATCATGTTCAAGATTCTTGACTCCCCTACCCCCTAGGCGAGCTTATACGGTCAGGACTACACAACGCTCACTACTAGGAAAATTAGTATTTGCGACGGCAACTAACCGTCGCAAAAGGGGTGTTTACCGTTGCAAATAGTCAATTGCGATGGGTAAGCGACCTCATAGCAAGGGTCGGGAATGGTGGGGTCGCAAATACTTTTAGCGACGGCTGAGCGACGACATTGGCCACTTTTAGCGATGGTAATCTCCCGTCGCAAATACTAGTCGAAAAATAATTGCGATAGGGATTTACCGATGTAAATACTTTTTTTGCGACGGTTACAACCCGTCGCTAATACATTTGCGACACTATTAGCGACGGTTTTGGGCCGTAATGATTAAGTATTATTAGCAACGGTAAATACCGTCGCAATAGAGGACAAAACTGAAAGGTAGAGCCGACTGCCTCCCACCTTTAGCGACGGTTTGATGCCGTCGCTAATACTTTTTTTTGGAGGAAAAAACCATTTCTCTTTATTAATTACAAATGATGTTTGTAATTTTTTGTTACACTTGATAAAATACATATTTAACATTATCCAAATAAACAAAATTCTGACATTCATTTAAATTCAAATACTTACAAAATACTTAACAAAATAAATAAACTTTTAAACATTTATCCACAACAAATAATATCTCCCAACAACATCCAAACGGCTTAAATAAATTACATATAGTCTGTCGCAAAATAATGTCCCTAATCCAACATCCATACAACAAAAGAGTTTTTAGTCTATCACAAAATAAGGCCATATAGGAGCATCATCGACCTATTCTTTTAGAATAACCTGAAAAAAAAAACATAAAAATATTAGATTTAATAATAAATTACACAATAAAGATAATTAATAGATATGCATGTATTTATATGGGGTTATTAAAATAAAAATGCAATTTATATCACGAGAATGCCAGGCTACATGTCGACCGACAGATTCTCTAACAGTTTTGATATGTTGCCGAGATCTTTCTAAGAGAGCGTTAGGTTTTCAAGAATTCTGAATAAAAATTTTGTAGAAATTTGGACCTAATGGTTCTCCACCAACTTCAGCCAAAGGATTTGTACTAATAAGAAGTCCTTCGCCTAATTCGAGTTTTGGAACACCCAAACAAAGCAAAGAAACCTTTACTCCTTCCAACAACAATGAGTACAATGTCTTAAAAATATAAAAGAAAATTCATATATATAACACAAGTAAAAAAATAAACACGATCGTTTATAAAAAAACACGTTTTTCTCAACAAAAAAGTAAGGAAAAAATATCACAACTCTTAGACCGGGAGTCTGGCAACCATGCCATTTTTTTCCCACACATCACTTATGCCTAGAACTTGCTATGTGTCAAGTTTGATGGACTTCCAAGACCGTTTGGGGGTTTTAGTACCTAAACGGCTTGGAAAACACGTTTTTCTCAACAAAAAAAAAGTAGGGAAAAAATATCACAACTCTTAGACTGGGAGTCCGAAAACTGTGTCATTTTTTCCCACATGTCATTCGTGCCTAGAACTTGCCACGTGTCAAGTTTGACGGTCTTCCAAGGCTGTTTGGGGGTTTAAGTACCGAAATGGCTTGAAAAACACGTTTTTCTCAAAAAAAAAAAGTAAGGAAAAAATATCACAACTCTTACATCAGGAGTCCGACAACCGTGCCATTTTTTTCAAATGTCACTCGTGCCTAGAACTTGCTATGTGTCAAGTTTGACGGACTTCCGGGGCCGTTTGGGGGTTTTAGTACCAAACGGCTTGAAAAATACGTTTTTCTCAAAAAAAAGTAAGAAAAAAATATCACAACTCTTAGACCGGGAGTTCGGCAACCATGCCATTTCTTTCCACACGTCACTCGTGCCTAGAACTTGTTACGTGTCAAGTTTGACGGACTTCTGAGGCGGTTTGGGGGTTTTAGTACCATAATGGCTTGAAAACAGTTTTTTCTTAAAAAAAAGTAAGGAAAAAAAATATCACAACCCTTAAACCAGGAGTCCAGAAACCGCGCCATTCTTTTTTACACGTCACTCGTACGTATAACTTTCTATCTGCCAAGTTTGACAGACTTCTGAGGCCGTTTGAAGGTTTTAGTACTGAAATGGCTTGAAAAACATGTTTTTCTAAAAAAAAAAAAGTAAGGAAAAAATATCACAACTTTTAGACCGGGAGTCCGGCTGTCGTGTCGTTTCTTCCCACATGTCACTCGTGCCTAGAACTTGTTACGTGTCAAGTTTGACGGATTTCCGAGGGGGTTTGGGGGTTTTAGTATAGTAATGGCTTGAAAAACAGTTTTTTCTTAAAAAAAAGTAAGAAAACAATATCACAACTCTTAAACCGAGAGTCTGGCAACAGTGCCATTTTTTTTCACATGTCACTCATGTCTAGAACTTGCTATGTGTCAAGTTTGACAAAGGTTCGAGGCCGTTTGGGGGTGTTAGTACCGAAACGGCTTGAAAAACACATTTTTCTCAACAAAAAAAAAAGTAAGGAAAAAATATCACAACTCTTAGACCGAAAATTTGAAAACCGTAGTGTTTCTTCCCACACGTCACTCGTGCCTAGAACTTGTTACGTGTCAAGTTTGACAAACTTCCGTAGCAGTTTGGGGGTTTTAGTACTGTAATGACTTGAAAAATAGTTTTTTCTTAAAAAGAAGTAAGGAAAAAATATCACAACTCTTAAACCGGGACTCCGGCAACCATGCCATTTTTTTTTCACACGTCACTTGTACCTAGAACTTGCTACGTGCCAAGTTTTACAGACTTTTGAGGCCGTTTGGAGGTTTTAGTACTGAAACGACTTGAAAAACACGTTTTTCTAAAAAAAAAGTAACGAAAAAATATCACAACTCTCAAACCGGGAGTCCAGAAACCGTGCCGTTTCTTTCCACACATCACTCGTGCCTAGAACTTGTTATGTGTCAAGTTTGACGAACTTCCGAGGCGGTTTGGGAGTTTTAGTTCCGTAACGGCTTGAAAAACAGTTTTTTCTTAAAAAAAAATAAGGAAAAAATATCACAACTCTTAAACCGGGAGTCTGGCAACCGTGCTGTTTTTTTTTCACATGTCACTTGTGCCTAGAACTTGCTACGTGTCAAGTTTGACGAAGTGCCGAGACCGTTTGGGAGTGTCAGTACAGAAAAGGCTTGAAAACACGTTTTTCTCAACAAAAAAATAAAGTAAGGAAAAAATATCACAACTCTTAGACCGGGAATCCGGTAACCGTGTTGTTTCTTCCCATACGTCACTCGTGCCTAGAACTTGTTAGGTGCTAAGTTTCATGGACTTCCGAGGCCGTTTGGAGGTTTTAGTACCGAAATGCCTTGAAAAATAATTTTTTCTCAAAAAAAAAAGTAAGAAAAAAATATCACAACTCTTAGACCGAGAGTCCGGCAACCGTGCTGTTTCTTCCCACACGTCATTCGTGCCTAGAACTTGCTACGTGTTAAGTTTGACGGACTTCCGAGGTTATTTGGGGGTTTTAGTACTGAAACAGCTTGAAAAATACGTTTTTCTCCCAAAAAAAAGTAAGAAAAAAATATTACAACTCTTAGACCAACAACGTCAAATGCCTAGAAAGCTCTGGAGGCTTAGCATGCTTGAAAAAGGAGTGTTTTAATAATTTTTCTGCCGCCGGCCTCTTTGTCAGATCTTTTACCAAGCACATTGCAACCATTTCTTTAAAAGACTGTTCACAACGAGAAATCCTTTCAATGTCACGCTATAAAACTAAAATTGAAGTAGTAACTACATGTGGTGCCATTTAATCCTAATGACAAGGTATTGCGGCAGACTTAATTTATACATTCAAATTATTTCATCTAAGAGTGAATAATATATGGCTGTCCCAAAAACATTCATCAGCCAAAATGAAAGTTGATACCTTAGAGAACTTTTTATGATGGCCGTAATCAAGTCCAGGAGGGGCATTTTGTATGGTCATTAAGAGAACCTATGGCAGAAGAGACAAAGTAAAAGATATGTTAGCATCTGTGTAAATATTTTTGTTGAATCCTCACTGGATGAAAAGCATATACCTTCATTGGGGGATACTTTGAAAAGGGTGCATGACCATGACCCAACTCCAATGCAGTAACTCCAAATGACCAAATGTCAGCCCCGTAGAACAATGACAACATAGTAAACAAGTTAGCAACCTATGTACCCTAAACCAAAATTTTAATTGCACTTGATACTCATACTCTTCATTATTTTGGACATGAAGTTGGTAAGGTAAAGCATTCCACCTCCACTTCTAGTAACCTTGTAAGGAAATTCAACTCTACAAATCTAAAGAGCCAAATTGATGTAATCAAGGGATTAAATGCTCATTACTAAATGAAGTTCATTTTAATTCATTAGTAATCCTTTATTTCTCAATCTGAACAACAAGTGAGCATTTTCTTTTTCTGTAGCTATGAAAAAGTACTCACTTGAAATCATATCCACTTCCTGGCTGCAACACCTCTGGTGCCATCCTATAAATCAAAGATAAATTTAAATCTCACACCTTTTTTTTAGATCAAAAAAATATGAACAGGAGAGAGAGAGAGAGAGAGAGAGAGAGAGAGATCTCACCAGCATGGAGTTCCTACAAAAGTATTTCTTGAGCGTTGCCTATCACCTTTGTCAAACATGTAAGCTGAAACACCAAAGTTGGCTAGCTTTACCTCCCCATTACTATCAAGTAGTATATTTCCAGCCTGCAACAACAAGTGTTCAATAAACCAGATTGCAAACTAGGCAACCTAGGTGATTCAAAAAGGAAAAAGGAATATGAAAAATAAAAGGAAAAGAAATGACCTAATTACTGCAATAACGAAGACCATTAGATTTGACGAACCTTAACATCACGATGGATATGTCCATGTCGATGCAAGTATTTCAAAGCCTTTAGAGTTTCTTTAAGGATAGAACCAATAGCAGACTCTTCAAATCCATCAGGATATGCTATCTTCATGAGGTGCAAGCAAGAACCCTCAGCCATGAATGGCGTGACCACCCAGAGGTTTTGGTCAACAACAAATGAGCAATATGCCATAACAACATTAGGATGATCTATCAAACTCATTGTTTGAGCCTCCCTACGAATGTCATCCTACAAAAGGGCACAGGCCTTTGCATTAAAAACTAAAGAGAAATGTAATTCAATAGTGTCATCATAAATGACCCATGACGAGTGTTAACTGAATAGGTGATTTCTGCTAGACCTGAACTATTGACCATTTACATCTTATATTTACAACATTCGGCTTCACAAACTTAAGAGCATTTAACAAGCCTAATAACGAAGTAAGGAGGAACCAAGTAAAAAGCAATTAATAATGATCTTTAGACCTAGAAAAGCACCAGACAGCATACCACAATTATCAGAAGCAAAGCAATTGAAATGTGTGGGAAATAAGAGTAATGTGAATGCAGTTCAATTATTACAGCACAGAATATAAACAAACTGTAGAATATGGACAGAAGAATCAGGAATTCAGACACGTAGATCGTAAGTCATTCACTACATGCGGGAGGAAATGGATTCATTTATTAGTGTTAGGATTAATTAGACAAGAACAACCTCAATAGCACATTCCAGTGATTTCCTACCCACTCATTTAAGGCAAGGTGGAATTGAAACTTGGGCCTTTACTTACTAGAACTGCACTCTTACCAACAGAGATTTCAAATTTTGGTTATATTCTATGACTTTAGACAGCTATAAATTTATAATTTTTGCTACATGTACTGCATCAGCTGAGTCAACTTGCAATTGACTGGTTTGACATGTGGCACAGCCATCAAAATGTATCACTGGCCAGCTTGATACCAATAACTAGGATCTTAGAGCCTAGCTTGTTATCAAGGCCGGCTTGATGCTAGCATGCTAAGATCAATCTTTTGGATTTCCACCAGATTCCATGATTGAAATAATCTTGCCCACGCAATTACGAAAACCATGGCCTAGCCTATGCAAGATGGAAAAAGACCAGAAGTATCATAATAGCAAAATGTTGGCACATCATTGGTGGAAAAGTATCAGATACACTGAAAATGGGTGGAAAGTAAAGTCAACAATTCTGTACTTAAACCGGGTTTCCCCAAGGGCCTCTATGGAACATAAAGCATTCTTCCACTCCAAAAAATACACTGCAACAAATACCAAATCTTGACAAACTCGAAGCTTTTAAGATCAAACACATGCTATATTACATGGACTCTTCTAAATTTGTAAAGTACTTTTGTCATACACTCGACATTTTAGGTAAGGGATGAGATATTTGTCTAGTATGTCTAGTTGGACATGCAATCAACACATATATAGAGGTAGCCGTGTTTACTATATAATCACGTATAAAACTTCTATTTTATGCATAAAACTATTTTACACAAACAAAAAAGAAAGTATTTAAAAAATATGAACTCTTAACTATATTTTGATGCCCTTGGTTATGAAAATTAGATGAACGCAACACCTATACCTGCGTCCGTTTACTCACACTCAACACCCATACACGTATCCATGTAATATAGAACACGGGTAACACAAGCTCAATAATTAAATTATGTCGGCATTCGATCTGTGGATTTTGGTAGTTAAGCAACAGAGCGTATCATCTTAGCGACATAAATAAACCTACTTAGAAATTGCTATTCGTAATCCCATTGCTTCCCAATCAAATTATATGCCTTTATCATGGCCGTTATATTGTACTAACATAATCAATTCTGGCACACTCTCCAATTCAAAAGATAAAAGTGTAATGTTCGATCCCAAAAATTTGATTCGCGCAAATGTTTGTTATTAACTAACTCAATGCACCTTAAAGTTCGCACAAAGAGCCAATTGGGAGTTCTAAAATTGTCTAAACCAAAAGCAGACCAAAATTCAGCAATTCAACAATCCCCCTTAATTTAACTCCCCCTTAGCAAAATTTCTGAGTCAGCCCCTGCTGCTAGGCATCCATTTTGAGAGTAACGTTGTAGCTAGTATTATTATTTCATAGTTTAACTTCATTCAGTTAACTTTTTCATATATTCGGAAGTTTTTCCTTGTATGCCATGGATAAGTAACCATGCATCAGTTCGATTTGCGTTTAGATTCAACACCCTCAACACCCTTTCTAGTTCATACATATATAATTAACTTAGTTTGTGGATGGTTATATTTATTTGTAAAAGTTTATATAATCTTCTTATTATTTTGTCCGTTGCTGAAGGCAGAAATGATTTGTACTTTACATGGACTTCTTGCTTGCAGGTGTGACCACTTCTCGGCCTATCCCTAATCGAACTTATGGTTTAACTCATGCCGATGGATTGTTCAACACGTACATGGATAAGTACGTACCTATATATAGTCGTATTGCAAGTTCCTTTGGAGTTCTTTGGGTATTCAATTATTTCTTGATTTCATCTTGCTTTACTTAGCATTTGCTTTTGCTATTTGGTTTAACAATTACATAAAACACAGCAACCAAGGCAGAATTGAATTGAGGTCCTGGGTATTTTTATTACAATTATTCTCGAACTCAGGCAATAATAAATAATATAGTTAAATACTATAAATTGCTTGTCGAATTCACTCAAGTGTTTTGGGAAAGCCATTAGATTTGTCAAAATTTAGTACATTTGATCTTTTTGTTTATTGGATTTCTTTCTTTTTCATCTTCTTCTTCTTCCTCCTTTTTTCTTTTTTCTTTCAGCTTTTCATCTTAAGGTTTGGATGGCCATGGTGAATGTTACTCTCTATAGAATGTCTTCAACAATTAAACACTATGACACATAGTGAAATAATGAATTTAATTATCTGAGTGCACTTAAGCTGTAATATGATTGAATTAACAAAGATCTTCTGCATTGTCGACATTCTGTTCGAGCTGTATCGAATTCTTTGGCCTTAAGGGGCCATTATAGTAAGAGATCAAATTTGAAAGTTAAAAGATAGGGGTGCTCATGGGTTGGGTTAAGAAATCATCCGTCATCCAACCCGATTAGATTTGATTGAAGAATTTTAGAATTGTATTCGACTCATAGAGTGATTGGATTGGGTTCTGGTTGGGTCGGGTGAAAAATTAAAATTTTAGTGTAAAAATATCAGGTTGAATTTAAGTAATAACAACTCGTCACTCAAATCAAATATAGCTTGATTGGTCAAAATTCATCCGACATCCACTCAAAACTAATGGGTGGAATCTCAAAATCGGGTTGGACCATGTCGGGTTTATCGGGCGAGCAGTTTTTTGAATAGTCCTAGTGAAAGCTATGACTAGGGATGGCCAAAAACCCGTTCTGGCCCGACTCGATTTAATAGGGTCCGTGAAGGCTTTAATCGGGCACGGAGGAAAAAAGAAACAAACCCGATTGGATTGAGGGAGGGGAAGGGTACCCGACCCAAACCCGTACCATTTATATTTAAATTTACTAAAATCACCTTAAATAACTTACATATCTACGAAAGAACCCAAGCTTTATACGTGGTCCGAATCACTTTCCCCTCTCTCTCTCTAACGGCGGCTGTGGACTCCTCAGTCCCCTTCCAACTTTGCTTCCTCCTGCGGTCACTGTTGCCGTCGCCGGAAGAAGCAGCAGGATTATTGAGCAGTGACCTGGGAAATGTGCAGAAAAGGGTGTGATTTTGAAGTCATTGAGGCTGGGCATCCTCTCTCTCTGTGGGGTTTCTGGGTTGCAGTGCCTTAACGGAAGATCTCCAACAGCCTTCAGCTTGTCTTTAACGGTATATGCTCCGACAACCTTCTGATGATCACTTTCCCTTCTTTTTTGCAGTTATTGTTGAGTTTCAGTTGATGGGTATGCATCATCATTGGGGTCTTTATGCGACTACATAGCCTCTATATATACAGACGTAGATATGGATATATATATATATATATATAGTATAAAAATGTTGTGTGGGTTATTTTGTGTTTTCTGGGTTTCTTTTACTTTGAACTCTCTGGTGGATTATTGTTTTGTATTTCAATGTCACACCAGATTTCTAAAGTGTCCCTTTGATTTTTCTGTTTCAATTTTCTTTCACACTTGCTTGATTTTTTTAGTTCATATTCCTGATATCTTTTGGGACTTGAAGTGAAAGCCTTGTATGTCTTTCCCTGATGTATTTAATTGTAGTGTTTTCACAATTTCTTGGCCTCTCTTTGAACTTTCTCGGATTTTGAATATCCCTATTTGTGTACCCAATTCAATCCTTAACATGATGCAATGAGCTGAAACTTCATCAGCATGACTTCTTTCTACAATTATGCACAAACTATTTTTATTTCTTCACTGTGCATATAATGTATTTGCTTTATGTCTTCACTGTGCATATAATGTATTTGCTTTATGTGTTTGCGTAGATCATAGAAAACCAAATATATCAAGTTCCAAATGAGTTGTTCACAAGAGATTAACCACCAGAGCTTTGCACTCCAGAAACATGTTAACCAAAGGAACAGTACCCACTGCATTTTGGCAGCAAACCTGGAGTACTGTTAAATCACTTTGTACTCCAGAAGCAGATTAACCATAGAAACTGCACTATTTTGGCAGCAAACCTAGAATACTGCAAAAACACTCCCTCCCATAACTCCCTGCCTGAACCCAAAAAACACGGATGGAATACTCCACACTGGCTGTTTTAGTATCTTGCATATAAGGACAAACAAGAAAAAAAGGAAATGGAAATGTAAACCAAATTGAGTTTGCACTCAAAAGCTACTAGTTAGATAAATGTCACTGAAAACTTTAGGCTAAATGGTTCACCATCTAGGCAGTCATAAAATCCTAAATGTTTGACGTTAAGCAGGGACCTATATATTGAGATGTGGATGCTACCCCTATGTTCCTTAAGCTATTGGTTCTGTATCAATTACAATAAAATAGCTAAATAAAAGCAGAAACTCCACTAAGATTGCACCACCTTTTGGTCGAAAACAAAAGAGAGGCATTGGCGAGGCATTCCTTAGCACTTGCTTCACTTTGAGCTAAAAAATTTATGAGGCATTTTTAACAAATTAAGAAATGGATAAGTTTCTGAAAAAAGCATATGCTCAACCTACCAGATATCAGATATGAAAACCTTTTACAATCATTTACACCAAAGGCCTATAAGACTGATGATCCAAGCCCCTCTCTACTGTGTATGCTTCACAATTAGAAGCTTATGAGTTCTATGCTTTGTGACCTCTAGCTTGTGACCATGATTTCGAAAATCAGATAACTCTGATGTAATACTAATATGCATTGGTATTGTTAGGCTCTATGAAATTATGGATCAAAACTAGGACTACAGGACAAAGTAATTATATTATTGATATATTACTAGAAATAAGAAATAATCTAATAGGAAAAACTAGATTAGAAGAAAGATTAACAAAATTACAAGAACAAAATAATTTTTTAGTGCAAAAATTAGAAAGACTAGAAAAAAGACAAAACAAAACTCTTAATAATACTAAAAATATTAGAACTAGATATGACTATAACTAAGCTAGTAAATATCTATACTCTTATACTCAACGATCTAAAGAAAATACTACAAGAACAGCTTGGTATAAGTAAATGGATATCATAGAAAAAATAATAGCAAAAATAGAAGAAGCCAATGTTGATATAGATGAATATGAAAGTATAATGAATACTAACCAAAGAACTTCATTAGGTGCTATAAAAATTATTGTAAAACAAAATAATAGCATTATTACTCTATTAAAAACAGTCCTAAATAATAATAAGCTAGAAATAATAAACGAAATAAGACACTTAGGAACCGTAATTGAAAACTCTAAAGATATAACCAAAGAACATAACAATAAACAAATAATAGTTCACAAAGTTGAAAGTAGTAATATAGGAACCTATCGATATGAATATGAAAGAACTTTAATGATAGAAGAAGTAACAGTAGAATATAATGAGCTTGGAGAAATAGATATGAAATTAATAAACGAAACAAATCATATAAAGATAGAAAGTGATGAAGAATTCAAATTTCTAGATAACTGAATTATTGATGAAGGGCCTAACTTCTTTAAGTTATTAGAAGAAGATAAATTACAAATAGAAAATGGAGAATATCAAATTAAAAATAATTTAATTTGGGAATATATATGAAAATGACAACAGGAGAACTATTTGATAGATTTGAGAAAGAAAGCGATGGAGAAGAGTTAAATAAAATAGTAAAAACAATAGGACAATTAAATACTTTAGAAAATGCAAAGATGAATGTAGTCCCAAAAGAAGAAAGAACTAGTCAAACTAGACCTCGACCTATGAAAGAAGATTAAAATACTAATAGAAGACAACAAGAAAATAACAGAAAATTACCTAAATGGGAAGGAAAGAATGAAGATGATAATCATAAGAAAATATATTATGGAATGCAACAAGAATATAAGATTGAAAATAAAAAGTATGTTCTACATGATTTTGAACATAAACCAATATATGACTCAGGAATGCAATTAAACTTATATTGTGTTTCATATAGACACAAAGCAATTAATGTATGGACAACATTCATGTAGTGCACTTAAAAGATCATTGGAAACACGAAGAAATATATAATTATATAGTAAACACATTTGAAGGAATTGTGGTAAATTGGTGGACAGAACTAAAACAAGAATTTGGGGATAAGATGAAAGAAGAAGTTAGTGTAAAAAAATGTAATTAAAAAATTTGAAGATACTATAAGATTAGTATTTTTCAGAGATGTATTTTGGGAACAAGGAGAACAAAGAAGACACAGACTAAATATGATAAAGTTAGAACAATTAGAATTATGTGATATATACTATTTAGAGATGTTCAATTGCGAATTTGAAGATTTATATTATAAATTAGGATATCATTCAAATATTAGCAAATATTTTAGAAAATTTTCTTATAAAATAGGTGAGCAGATTGAGGAATCATATGAAAAATGGAGACTAACTGTACAAATACCATTATTACAACCAAAGATATTGAAAGAAAAAAGTAAGTATGAATATATATACTTTGGCATAAATTGGTTAGGAATAAATCCATTTTTTATAGAAGTTTTAGATATTGGAATAATATCAATCGTGATGGATAATAGATTTAAACAATTGAAATATAGTATAATCGTTGGAATACAGAGCAATCTGGTAAATGGTCCAATATGTTTTAAGATTCAACCACGATATGCAATAAGTCTTCATGATATACATGCTCTAAAATTATTAACATTAAAAATAAAAACTAGCAGTTTAGATATATGAGAAGAGTCTAAAGTCTTAAGCAGACAATGGAAAAAAATATATAAGCTTCAGAATACTATAAAACAAAATTTAAAAGAACTATTTCCAGATATAGAATTATTCGAAAGGGACAATATTAACGAAATACAATTAAAACCTTGAAAATTAACGGTATGAGACCTTCAAATACCGAAAAGATGGTTATTAGAGAAAGCATCATCATCTGTTGCAAAGAAACAAAAAAGAGATTTGAAAGTAAACAATGATACAATCATAATGACTCATAATTTAGAAAAACAAAAACAATTATCGCTAGCAAAATGTCAAAGTGCTAGGCAAATAATAGGATACAAAACTATAAGTCAATCTATTTATAAAGAAGAAAATAATTTTATGATAAATAAGGATGATGATTAAGTCATGATTCAGATTATGAAGAATGTGGTTTTACCATATCATCCAAAAATAATATACAAGCAAATTTACAAACAAAATTAATAGAAGAAAATATCTTATAAACAAGTGAAAACAATACATATATTAGTGTCAAAAGAAACTTGCCGGAATATAAATCCTATACCCTACATGTGTATATAGACAGTGGTGCAGGATTTTGTCAGGCTAAGTTTGGAGCAATACCAAAATAATATTGAAAAGATCAAGATGTCGGTATAATAGGATTTAATGCTACAGGAACCAAGATAAGATATGGAAGAGCAACAGAAAATATACCTCTTGAAATAAATGGTGAAATATTTGTAGTACCTAAAATTTAGGAAACAACATATGGAAAAAAATTATAATGGTTCCGATATACTATTAGCTAATAATTTTCTTAGATTATACAAGCTCTTTATACAATACTTAGGTGTCATTATTCTTACAAAACACCAAACCTCATAAAATAATACAATATAAAATACATATTTTCAAACAAGCATTTCAATTTGTCAGTCACACTAAATTCCCAATAGAACGGCTACTGTCGTCCAGGCAAAAACATGGTGAGGATAGTCTAATTATTCATAAACAAAAACCAATTTTACAGAGTTTACTAAATCAAGATGAAGTAAAACAAATATGAAAAGAAAATATTAGTGAAGATCCTATAAAACTATGGGAAAAAGATAAAGTAGAATGTCAATTAGAAATGATTGATAAAAAATTAGTAATAAGAGTTCCTTCAATGAAATATATAATAGAAGATAGAAAACAATTTGACATTCAAATAAAAGAGCTGTTAGAGAAAAAATTAATTAGATAAAGTACAAGTCCACAAGTAGCCCAACATTTATGGTAAGAAATCATGTGTAGATAAAAAGAAATAAAGGACCCTATGAGAGCACCAACTTCTTCAGCTGAAGGAATGATATTCTTGATTTGGAGGGTATTTTGGTCTATTCACAATTCTTTTACATTGGCAAAAGCTTGTGCAACAGTAATTATTGTGGGATGCAACAAAAGTTGTTTGCTATAAATGAGTAGAGAAACAAAAAATTGCCAAACTCCATTGGCTATCTAACCTTGGTGTTTTCTCCATTAAGCAGAATAGGATACTAGACTTTTACCCGACTCAGGGGTCCAACTTTCTTCTTGTGGTATAGGATTAGGGTTGGCTTGTTCGCAACCCGCCAACGGCTCCAAGTTTCTTTACCTTCCGAACACACCGCTTCCTCAAAATTGCTGCTGTTGTGGATTCTCTCCCTCTTCAGGACACAGAGAGAGATGACTGATAGCAGCAAAGATCTTCTGCACTTGGAGAAAAAGGATTCGTCTTCTTCCACTATAGGTCTCTCTCTCTCTCTCTCTATGTATTTATATTCATTTAAATAGGTGTGTGTATGTATGCATTTATATTTATTCCGTCCATGGATGTATTTTGTGCAGAATCCAAGCTTCTTCTCTGCAAAAACAACTTCTTGCCACAAAGCCAAAATTCAAAACCTAAACCCCCTGATGGAATGCCCTTAACTTCTTCTATTCCCAAAAGCCAAGGTACTCAACTTGGTTCCAATCTTATTCTACGTATGTATGCCTGTTAGTATGTATATACATGTATCTCTGTATGTATATACATGTATCTGTGACTATAAATGTGTATATTCACATGCCAACGGTGATTGAATCTTTTTCCTCATTAGGTTTGCGGCAATGGTGGTAATTGACGAGTTTCACTCACCTTGAGGAAAAAAATAAATACGCATTAAAAAACAAATGTTGGGTTTTTGTTTTTTGAATGGAGATTACTATGCTGGTTGATTCACTTCTATTCATTTTGGATGGAAATTTTTGGATTGTACTTCCACCTAATTGGGTATCATGTTGAAAAAAAGTTGTTGATAATGCTATTTTATACTACAAGCGAAGAATTTTCTTTGGGAATTTTCAAATTTGAATGAACTTCATATCAATGATTTTGAATGAAGCAAAGGAATATAATTGTCTGAAGAGAAACTTTAAGCTTCTATTGTGTCAGAGTTTCCTTTGCATTCCAGGACACCATGCTATCTTTCAGAAGACTGTTTTTTACCATTACTCAAAATTTATTACAAGATTTTAGCTGTCGAAAGAAGGTAAAAATATGAACTTTGAAATATATCTTATGTTAATGCTGGTATGATGTGGTTCTAGACATGCAACAATGAGGTAGCCTTTTGCATTGTTTCAGTAGATATATAACGCAATTACATCTTGTTTTTCTTCCTATGTAAGGTGTAGTTCGAGGTAAAATTTATGCCTTTATATATGTGGTTGCTTTTGCTGTGGATGTGTTTTTAGCTATGTCTTCCTTTCCCTGCTGACATAAGCTTGATTTCAGAACATAAGAAGATTAAAGGAGCATATATTCTTTGACATATGCATAATGCACCTTGTCAGTTATCTGGTTGTTTCTGTTCACTAATTTTGGATCTCATGTGTATCACTGATGTATTTGTTGGCCCAAAAGGCAACCCAAGAGGAGGGTGCATTGGGTTTATTAAAAATTAAAGCAATTAAGATCAATTAAAATTAATCTAATCAATGAAATAGTAGCTTAAGATATATGCAATGTAATACAATGTAAACAACAATGGAATGAAAAACAGAGCACAAGAAAACACACCAAGAATTACCGAGATTCAACCACAATTCGTGGTCTACGTCCTCACCTCAAGATTCCCTTAACATCTCCATTCACTATGCAATCTCTAATTACAAAGTAAATGCTGATTTCCAAAGTGCTCAGTTCATTTTTACACGAACTCCTTCACAAGTTCTTCCAGCTACCAAGTAGTTTTGTCCAAGATCCACTTCAACTTACAAGTATTTTTCTTTTGCAAGAGTACACTCTAACTCTCACTTACAAGTATATGAAGAATGTACAAACGAAATACAAACTCTCTATGAAGAGTAAAATGGGAATTGAATAGCTCACAACTACCAACTTAAGAACAAAGAGAATTTTCAAGTTTTTCAGATGTTGTATCTCTTGTCTATAAATGCATTTGGAGGCTTATATATAAAGTTTTGAATTGATTTCACCTGTTGGAGGTTGTTAGAGTTTTATTAAATGTGCGCCCACTTCAATATAACGTTTAAAAATATAGTCGTTAGTCCTAAGGTGTTGATACTTGCCTTCCATGTGTCAGCACATCAAGTTTGCATTCTCCAGATTTTGTTTACTGTCTTCATGTGTCAACACTTCAATTCCATGTGTTAACACATCAAGTCTTCATTTCCCAGAGTGTGTCCACTATCTTCATGTGTCGACACATCAAATTTAAGTGTTAACACATTATCTTGAAACTATCCTTCATGTTTTTCTTGATCAGTTTAGTTTCAAATAATCTAGGGATGTTCTTCAATGGTTCTTCTCTTTAGGATATGATTTTTTCAAAATCATTTGAGTTCTTTAAGGAGTTTTCTCTTTGGGACATGATGATAGTCCCAAGTCTTCAATCTTTCAAAGATGTCTTCCATTTAATTTGGATTGAATCTTTCTTTTGATGATCATATTTTCTTTGTTGCCGATCTGCCAATTTCCTTATCATCCATGTAGAGCTTCATAAACATGATGCCGATATATTCTTCTTCAGGATCACTTCATTAGAGGCTGGATGAAGTCTATTTTTAAGTACTCTCAATGCATATCAATTTTCTTGAATCTTCACAGCTCTTATATAGTCCTCTTATGAATTCTTTATAGGAAGTATTGCAGACACGAAGAATCCTCTTCTTGAACACCTTCAATCTCTTCGAATCCAAATAATTTTCATTTAGTTTTTTCACGTTTAATGAAGTATTCCTTTAAGCACATTCAATCTCTTCAAATGCAAATTTTTTGTTTGAAGATTGAGTGGATGCAATTGCTCTGTTTTAGTGCATTGCTTGAGCTTATAAGTGTTGTGCATCTATTTCGATATGAATTAGATTTTAATTCAAACTTTAAGTCTAAATTATAATTCTTGCTAATCTGCACACTAATTAAATGCATTAGTAAACTTAACACAATATTTAGTTATCATCAAAATTAAGGTGTAGAGATAATAATCGCTCTTTTTGATAATGACAAAACCTTTGCAAAAATAGACGATATGAAATGAATAGAATCAAATTTTTTACCAGAAAAAACTTCCCATTTGTTTTGCAACTAATGCTTCTAAGAAAACATATTTTCTTTTGTTTGATTAGCAGATCTCAAAAAAAAAAAAAAAATGTTTAGTTCTATCAGACAATTTCAAAAGAAATTGAGGAAAATAATTCATTCATCATGTTACTCCCCCTAAGAACATGCTCTATATAAATTTTAGCAATTGTCCATTATTCAACAATAATCATCAATTATCACTGAGCAATCATTTAAATCATTCATCAATTATCACTGAACAATCATATAAATCATTCATCATTTCCATTTATTGTATTTTAAGTTCATATAAATCATTCATCATTTTCATTCATCATATTTTAAGTTCTTCTCCTTATGTTGCTGCAAATCTTACCATTCTTCTTTCCCTTTTTGTCAATTCATCAAAAAGAGAAAAAAACTATAACAAAACAGGTACAATAGCAAAAAAAATCATAATAAGATAGATTGTATAAACAGGAAAGCAAGTAAGACACTCAATCAATAAGTCCTTAAGCGTTCATTCACAAAAAGGCATTACATAAGATTGGTTAGTGATCGTTCACAAAACATTACAAAAAAAATTGTCTTTGAGGATGACAGGCCATCCTTTAATAAAAAATGCATACATGTGCAATCATGAAAATGCAAAGTGAGTGTGCAAAAGAGAGAGGGAGATAGGTATGGAGAGGAGAGATCAGTGGGGAGAGGCTGGTGGTGAGGGGGTTAGAACAACTGGATTAGAGGCAGTGTTGGAAGGACCAGGTCTGTATAGCGGCCTCAGACTATATCTCAATCTTTCCAAAGATGTAGAGACAAGTATAGTAGATGTGGCTTTCTTGGCTTTACCAGCTCCCTTATTTCTGTAATCAAATATGTTATTCTCAGACTCATTCTCTGTGTCGTTTTCCGTGTTCATGTCTGAACCTGTTTCTTGATTCTTTTCTTATCGGTTTTCTGTTGAAGATACATCCCCAATGTCTCGTGCTGCTGGCTCTTCTTCTTTACTGGCTTCTTTGTCTTCTTCTTCCTCTTCCTCTTCCTCAATAGGAATTCCGTGAGCTTTCTTTAAAAGATTCACATTTTTCTTAATATTCTTTAACTGTTTCAGCCCACTATCAAGTTTTTGATTCATGTTGTGAATCATATCCATTAGATTTTCCATTAGTTCTTCAACATGGGTGGCCTTTGGAGGTTTTGTTAAGGGTGTCTTGGGTCCACAGACAAATGCTTTGCCGTGGGGAGTGCTACCAGGTCCAACTTTTGAAGGTCTGAGAATCTAGTGGCCATTTATTTTCTTATACCCCATCTTGTCCAGTATATACTTGTTATGTTCATCACTATAGGAGTCAGGTTTTCTGCAGTTTTCATCGGATAGGTCTACTTAAAAGTGCTTGAAAATCTTAGTGAGCAATATACCATAAGGTAGGTTTTTGGCAAAAATGGTGGAGGTATGGGCCATGTTTGTGAGAATTTAGTAGGAAATACCAATTTTGGTGTTTGGCAGGAAAGCCCATAAGAAGAACAGATCTTTTTCACTCATATGTTCAAAACTTCTAACTTTAGGTAGAAAAATTTTGGAGACAAAGTGGTGTACCATCCTTTGTTCTATTGGTAGGTCATTGACTACAGGTTGGGTGGTTTCAAGCATATCTTGACCATAAAAGACGTATAGTTGTTCTCTTCTGGTTATGTTCTCAAAATACATTTCTCCACGATATCTGGTGTCTATAATTTCAGATAGATTGTACTCATTTATGGTAATCTGTACCCCCTTCACAAAACTAGTCAATTCT